>CM076569.1:548192193-548465446 GCA_034641835.2 Pinus albicaulis
GACCTTTTCACATGGGGGGTTCTTGAAGGGGAAGTAAGGATGAAAGGTTCAAGGTGGTAGATGGAGTTATACATTTACATAATCTTATTCTTTTGGTGGTGACTCCAAACTCAGAAAGGGACTATTTGATGCCATCTATGAAATCACCGCACCAAACCTTTGGTTTTATTGACTTTTCTCATACTCTCTTGGGTGGATTCTGTGGGAAGGATAAAAGAAGATGTGTACTCTCATATGAAGAAGTGCATGGACTACTTGGTAGAGGAGGGAGGAACATAGCTCTTGGGGCTTGTATTCACACCTCCTTGTTCTTTGAGTGTGAGAACTCATCCATGGGTGCAACGTGTAAAAAAATTATATATATATATAGGCTCATCTTCTTGAGCATTATTTTGTATCTCCTATATGCTTATTTCTTTGTTTCTTCATTTGCAGGCATATCTGTGCCAAGATGAGGCCTTCTAAGTATGTTGTGACTGTGGCATCAGGACATGACTGTGTTGATATAAAGTTTATTCTGAGAACCTGGCAGCCATTATTCCCATGGTGTGTTCTTTACATATTCTGGTTATAATTCTCCAAGCATTCCAAAGACATGAGGCGACAAACAAGTGTTGGGGGAGGCACTTGTCATATCTTATACTATAGCAGGTTAAGGATTAAAAAGCTGCCCCGGTTACATGAGGGGAACATCTTCCTTCTCATCTATCACACATGGAAGCTAGCATGATTCTAATCATGATCCCACAAGGGTTGAAGATTCACTTATCCTTGTTGGGGGCATAGTTGGAGGAAAGGCACACTTGTTGAATGTGCCCTTGGGGGAAGGAGTTCCCATTCTTTTTGCATTGCATGCTTCCATGGGAGCATGATATTTTGTATATTACTGATAGATCACTTGTCTCTTGGTAAAGTGAGCCATATGTTGGTTGGTGACATGCCTCACATGTAGGGGAGGAGATCTTCTATGGATTGCCAGGTACAGGGAGGTGATCCACTTAATTTTGATGATAGCATGGGGATGGGAGTCTTTCATGGATCATGAAAACCCCGCGATGTGGACATCACTTCTATCTTGAGGAGGCCAAGGATCGGCAAGAAGGTTTCCACAGCAACCTTCCATTTCTTCATGATGAGAGCCTTTGAGTTTATTCATCAGGAAAACTTGCATATTAAGGAAGGACAAGCAGGAAGACGAATGTTACGAGAAAATTCGAGCAACGGAGGAGACTATTAGATAGAGGAGGCCACGGGAGAAGAATGAGAAGTTTTTCAGCACCTTGCGATTGCTTGAGGACAAGCAACATTTGGGAGGAAATTGTAATGTTCCTAAATTAGTCTCGGCTAATTTGGAACATTAATTTTCCTTATTTACTTTGTATTTCATGATTAATGAATAAATTGTAAAGGAGGATGTCTAATCCTCTTGCAAATCAAAGATAAACTGAGCCTATGTGAAAAGAGACATATTTAGGCCATTGGAAGAAAA
Organism: Pinus albicaulis; assembly: GCA_034641835.2. NCBI lineage: Eukaryota > Viridiplantae > Streptophyta > Pinopsida > Pinales > Pinaceae > Pinus > Pinus albicaulis. Next base: position 548,193,683 of record CM076569.1, read on the forward strand.
TATTGTAGGTGTGAAAGGGCCAAGACCACCAAAAGAGATCATATTTGACGAGTCAACCGTGTTGTCTGAGTTCATTGAACCTCATGATGGAGCTGAATTGCAGAAGGGGTTTCCAAGTGTGAAAAGAACGAAAGGATGAAAGTGGTTTAGGGTTTTCCAAGAGAGACTCAAATGTTATAAAAGAGGTGAAGGCTCATGAGGAGGTTGTTGATCATATTTCATTTTCTAAGCTTGCTAAGGCAACTACATTTCTCTTTGTTGTTTAACGAAAAGGAAAGGATCTCTGGTAGGAGTCCTCCATCCTTCTTTGAGTAGCTCTTGGAGGGAAGTGTGCTAGATTGAACCAACATCGGGTTGGAGGCCAAGCTATGCTTGTATTGACAACAACGGCCCCATTGAGGGTTTTTACTGTTGTTGTAAGTGTAGTATGTGGAATTCTAGATCTGCAGATCTAGTAGTTTTGAGGATTTCTCTCGGGGAAAGTGTCTTGTGACCACCCGAGAGAGAGGATCTATATTATATTTCCATTTTCAGATATGTATATTTTACCTATTGTAACATTCATCTCTAGCTATTTTACCTGATCCATTGTCCTCTTGCGTTTTTATGTCTTGCTTATGCGCTGGTTGTGTATCTTTCATTGTACTTGTTTCGAGTGATTGAGGCTGCCTCTCACCTTGAAAGTTTATGAAGTAGCTTGCTGAAATATCTTGTTCAGATCTGATGTATATTATGAATAAATTCATCTTCAAAATTTTTTGAATCTTTTACGTAGTTTTGTGTAAAAAAATCTAGATCTACACTTTATTATTCATTATTTTGATGAAATCCCAAGGGGATCTTGTAAAGAAGGTATGTAGTTTCTAGATCTGATATGGATCTGATGTTTCAGCCATAGATATATTGTATATCAAAAGATTTAGTATCTAACTTCTGAATCACACTTAGAGGGACGTTATCTATTCATTTATGCACTTTGTACATACATTGCGGCTCCTAGATTTAGAGATTTTTGCTTATTTCTTCATATAATTCTTTGTATTTTTTGAGAAGCTCCATTAAAGTTTTATTTGCTGCTGCTATGCTGCTTTATATTTCTGATGGCTGATTTCCCGGTGACTTTCAGTAAGCTGCTGAGATGCAGTGGGTTCTTCTTCATTCCATCATCTCTTCTCTTTAGCGGATTTTGCAACAATTCATTTTTGTGGGCTGCAAGGCCCTTAAACACATTTTTTTTTCTAAAATTCAGCATGGAGGTCCCCCACAGCCTATAATAAAAGGCTCCTTTTTGCATTATTCTTGCACCATTTGGCTTATACGATGTTTTCCTTGAACCTATTGCGATTTTTCCGGAAGTGGAATTTCTCTCCTCTTACTTGTTTGATCTTTGATTCTCTTTGGATCCACTCTTTTATATCTTGTAGATCTAAGGATCCCAAGGTAAACGTCAATAGGATTGACCATTCCATGCTTTGTTCTTCCAGGTCTTCTATGAAGCAGTGGAAGCGGGCCACAAAGCCTCGGGTTTCATCCTCTCCTTGGGTGATATAACTTGATAAATTCCTATCTATGAGTATATCTACAGTTTAGGAGCCCTAGCGATATTTTTTCCATACTGCGCTGATCCCATAGTGGAATATCTTAAGATATTCCCTCTTTTGAGCTTTCTTTTCCCCATTTGTAATATTACGTCGTGTAGGCATGATCTGCAGCACTGACCTGAGATCCAAGCTATCGATGAAATCAAGTAGGGGAAAAATGAAGAATATGAGTTTAATCTCTGTCTATTTTCACATCTAAGAATAACCTACCAAGGCGGATGTGAAGAAAAAGAGAGCGATAGTGAAGCTCCCAAGGAGTTCAAAATGAATCTTACAGTCAATCTACAAAATACGTACACATCCCAGGAACATTAGGAATCCCTCATCTCATGGATATGTGCACTCGGCCATATCATTAGAGCTTGACATTTTTCCGATTGATTCCTTCATGAAGGAGGAAAAAGAAGGTGTGAGCTTGATTGATGCATTTCCAAGTCTTGAAGATCTCCATGCGAGTGAAGAGTCCTCATCTCAATGGGAAAGCATGAAGGTTTCCTTGATAGTTTATCAAGATCTATTGTCTCTCATTGATGATGGGACAATTTCGGTTATTGAGGACGAGGAGAGAGTGGGATATGATGGCAGGTCACCTTAAGGGCACCTCAAGCATGAGGAAGAGGTTGGAGCACTTGCTCCAGAAGAAGAGACTCTTGCACCCTTGAAAGAGTCCCCAAGCATCTCATGCATGAGAGCATGTACTATCATTAGTTAATGATGAGATTTGGAGATGGGGAGGTGGAAGAGGAGGAAGGGCATCACAAGGTGGAGAGCATGTGAACCCTTATCTAATTCAGAGTTTGGAAACATAAAGAAGGCAAAGAGGACTTATGCATTGAAGGTAGGGACAAAATCTGTCACTTCATGCATTCTGCACTCTGTACTTGACCTCTTTGCAAAGTCCTCTACTAGGAGCGACACTTGATAGGAGGCAATCTAAAGTGTTCTCTCAACTATGGGTTGCATATGCATACTTGGCTGGGAGGGAGTGGCAGGAAGGCTAGCTGTGAAGAATCTCTCAAGCATCAGGAGAGATGAGTAGTTTTCTGAAAGGGACATTGCAAAATCCACTCAAATATACAACGTGAGAAAGGAGAAATCGAGAGATCTATGATGGCATAGGCATGAGGGCACATGGAAACTCCATATCTTTGGGGCAGCTCATGATCTCCTCATCCACAAAGGAGATTTCTGAAGATGGCAAGGGTCCTAACCCTCTTGTATACATGGGCCAAAGGAGGAGGTTTTGGAAAACAAGGACTTTCCAAGGGAAGTTGATTTCCATATGCTCCAATCTTGTCTTGTGCAGAAAAACTACAAATGGGGCAACAGAAGTGCCAGTGCTCCAACATGTGATGTGTAAATCAAGGATGTCAAGAAAGACCATGAAGACAAAGGTACCATTTCTTCCTCTCTGTGTACCATTCTTGGAGAGCTTGTAGGATCCTTATTGGATTCCCAACTCATGATGGAATACTCAAGGAACTTTTCACATGGGGGGATTATTGAAGGGAAGTAAAGGATGAAAGGTTAAAGGTGGTAGATGAGTTAATGTCTTCTATAATCTTATTCTTTTGGTAGTGACTCCAAACTCAAGGAGGGGACTATTTGATACCATCTCTGTAATCCTTTCCAGTTACTTGGTTTTGTCAGAAAGCATATCCTTATCTTCTAGGTGGATTTATGGGAAGGACTGAAGATGTGTACTCTCATATGAAAAGTGCATGGACTAGCAGTGAGAGAACATAGTAGCTCTTGGGAGGAGCCACCATTCACACCTCCTTATTCTTTGAGTATGAGGGGGAACTCATCATGAGTTACCCAACGTGTAAAACAAGTATATGGCTGTCCTCTGACATTATTTTGTATCTCCTATATGCTTATATTTCAGCGACACTCATTTTCGAGACATGGTACAAGGATGAGGACTAAGTATGATGGTTTTCATGGAGCCATGAACTATGTTGATGCGAGGAGCCATTCCTTGGAGAACCTTGGAAAGCTATTATATTCCTCTTGGTGTGATTCTTTTACACCAACTATGATGTACATTCTCCAAGCATTCCATGACATGAGGTAGCAAACAAGTGTTGGAGAGCACTTGTCATATCTTGTTCTGGGCAGTTAAGGATAAAGCTGTCTTGGTTGCACATGAGGGAACATCTTTCCTTCTCATCCTATAGCAGCTAGCATGATTCTAATCATGATCCCTGGTGAAAGATGCCCTTATCCTTGTTGGGGGAATAGTTGGAGGAAAGACACACTTGTTGAATGTGCCCTTGGGGGAAGAGGAGTTCCCCATTCTTTTTTGCATTGCATGCTTCCATGGGAGCATGAGATTTTGTATGGCCACTATGATAGATCACTTTTCTCTTGGTAAAGTGAGCCATATTGATTTGGTGACATGCCTCTCACATGTATTCAGGAGGAGATCTTCTATGGATTGCCAGGTAGGAGGTGATCCACTTTATTTTGATAACGTAGGGTAAGTCTTTCATGGATTATGAAAACCCATGATGGACATCACTTCTATATTGAGTAGACCTGGATCAGCAAGAAGGTTTCTATAACAACCTTCCGTTTCTTCATGATGAGAGCCTTTGAGTTTATTCATCAGGGAAAAATTTCATATTAAGGAAGGACCATTGGGAAGACAAAGATATTGCAGAAAATTCGGAGCAATGGAGGAGACTATTAGATGAGGAGGCCACAGAGAAGAAGGAGAAGTTTTCGGCACCCTTGCGGTTGTGAGGACAAGCAACATTTGGGAGGGGAAACATGAGTGTTCCTAAATTAGTCTCTGACTAGTGGAACATTAATTTTCACTTATTTACTTTGTATTTCATGATTAATGAATAAATTGTAAAGGAGGGATGTCTAATCCTCTTCCAAATCAAGAATAAATCAGATCTGTGTGAAAAGAGACATATTTGGAAGCCATTGGAATAAAATCTTACTTGCAGTGTAGAGAAAGAGGCCAAGACCACCAAAGGAGATCCTATTTGACCAAATCCCTAGCTTCTTATTTGTCTGAGTTCATTCAACCTCCTTGACGGAGGCTATTCTAGAAGGGGTTTCCAAGTGTGAAAAGAACCAAAGGATGAAAGTGGTTTAGGAGTTTTCCAAGAGACTCAAATGTTATAAAGGAGGGTGAAGGCTCATGAGGAGGTTTTTGATCATATTTCATTTACAGGCTTGCTAAGACAACTCCCATTTCTCTTTGTTGTTTAACAGAGAAAGAGAGAGGATCTCTGATTTAGGAATCCTCCATCCTTCTTTGAGTAGCTCTTGGAGGAAGTGTGCTAGAGTGAACCACTATTAGGTTGGAGGCCAAGCTATGCTTGTATTATTGTTGGCTCATTGAGGGTTTTGCCTCTGCTTGTAAGTGTAGTAAGTGGAATTCTAGATGCAAGGATCTAGTAGTTTTTGAGGATTTCTCTCGGGAGGTGTCTTGTGACCACCGGAAGAGGATCTCTGTTATATTTCCATTTCAGATGCGTATATTTTACCTATTGTAACATTCATCTCTAGCTACTATGCAATCCCCTTTTTCTCTTTGCGTTATTTTATGTCTTGCTTCTCTTTATTTAGTTGTGTATCTTTCATTGTACTTGTTTCGGTGATTGAGGCTTGCCTCTCACCTTGAAATTTTATGAAGTAGCTTGCTGAAATATCTTGTTCAGATCTTATGTATATTATGAATAAATTCATCTTCAAAATTTGTAAAACTTCTGAGTTGTGTATAAAAAGTTAGATCTACACTTTATTATTCGGTATTTTTTTGATGAAATCCCAAGGGATCTTGTAAGGAAGGATGTGTAGTTTCCAGATCTGATATGGATCTAATGTTTCAGCCATATATATGTTGTAGATATTATATTTAGTATCTAACTGCGAAGCACTCTTAGAGGGACGTTATTATTCATTTACGCACTTTGTACATACATTACTGACTCCTAGATCTAAATATTTCTTGCTTATTTATTCATAGAATTCCCTTTGTATTTCTTGAGAAGCTCCATTAAAATTCTGATTTTCTGCTGCTATGCCGTAACATATGTCTTATTGCTAATTTCTAGTGACTTCACGTAAAAAGCATGCAATTACCGAAGTGGGTTATTCTTCATTCCATCAACTCTTCTCTTTAGCTAATTTTTAAATAGTCATCTTTGTGGGCTTGTTTAAGGCCCTTAAACCACCATAAATTTAGCATGGAGATTTGACCTATACTAAGGGTACCCGACCCTGGTCTACGTTATTCTTGCACCATTTTGTCTTATACAACGTTTTCCTTGAGCCTCTTGTATTTTTTTCCCCTAAGTGTAATTTCCCTCCTCTTACTTGTTTGGTCTTTGCTTCTCTTTGGATCCACTCTTTAGATATGCAGATCTCGGGTTCCAAGGGTAGAAAAATCCAAGGGAGTGGGCCATTCTCACACTTTCTATGTTTCATCGATCTTCTATGGAAATGATGCTGAAGCGGTCGAGGAAGCCTCTAGTTTTCATCCTCTCCTTAGAGGTGATATAAGCAGTAAATTTCGTACTATTCTATCTCTAGTTTAGAATTTGCTGATATGTTTTCTATACTCTTTTGTGATCCCATAGTGGAATATCTTAAGATATTCCCTACTGAACCTATTTTTCCCCATTTGGAATATTACGGTGGTATCGAACGCAGTCTGCAGCACGACTGTGAGATCAAGCTATCACGGAAATCCAAGCAGAAACATGAAGAAGATGAGTTTAATCTCATATATTTTCAGATCTAAGAAGAACCTACCCAAGGAGGAAGTATTGCAAGAAGAGAAAAAAGCGATGATGAAGCTCCCAAGGAGTTTCAAAGAAGATCTTCCAATCGGATCTACAAAATCTTTGCATGATGAACATTACGAGATCCTCATCTCGTGGATATGTGCCTCAGCCATATCATCAAAGCTTCAACATTTTTCAGTGATTCCTTCATGAGGAGGAAAAAGAAGGTGTGAAACTTGATTGATGCATTTCAAAGGCAATATCTCCATCTGGTGAAGAGTCCTCATCTCAAGAGGAAAGCATGAAGGTTTCTCCTTCAATATTTGATCGAATCTATTGTCTCTAATTGATGATGGGACAATTTCGGTTATTGAAGGAGGAGGAGAAGGAAGTGGGATGTGAGAACACGATCACCTCAAGGGCACCTCAAGCACTTCATGAGAAGAGGTTGGAGCACTTGCTTCAAGAAGAGACTCTTGCACCCTTGCAAAGAGTCCCACATGATCTCATGCATGAGGAGCATGTACTATCATTGATTAATGACGAGGTCTTGGAGATAGGGAAGGTAGAAGAGGAGGAAGGGAATCACAAGGTGGAGAGAATGAACCTTTCTCTACTTCATGGTTTTGAAACACAAAGAAGGCAAGAGGACTTATGCATTGAAGGTAGGGACAAATCTGTTTGCCTACATCCACATTCTGCTGCATGCCTTGACACCTCTTTGCGGAGGTCCTCTACTAGGAGAACCTCTTGATAGGAGGAAAATCTAAAGTGTTCTCTCAACTATGGAGTTTGCATACACATACTTTTCTAAGGAGGAGAATTGGGAGAGGCTAGCACAACATAGAGAATATCTCAAGCATTCGGGGGAGAGATATGAGCGATTTCTACGAAGGGACATTGCAAACTCCCACTCGAATATGCGCGGCCCAGAAAGGAGAAATCGAGAGATCTGTGATGGCATGAGCATGAGGGTACACATGGAAACTCCATATCTTTGGGGCAGCCCATGATCTCCTCATCCACAAAGGAGATTTATGAAGATGGCAAGGGGATCTAACCCTCTTGTATACATGGGCCAAAGAAGGAGGTTTTGGGAAAACAAGGACTTTCCCGAGGAAGTTGATTTCCATATGCTCCAATCTTGTCTTACGCAAGAAAAGCTACAAATGGGGCAGAAAAAGGAAGATTATGATGCTCCAACATGTGATCTGAAATCAAGGATGTCAAAGAAGGGAGCCATGAGAAGCCTAGAAATTTGCATTTCGGTGCCTCTACAATCTTTGTCATTCTTGGAGAGCTTGGATCCTTGTTGGGATTCCCAACTCATGATGGAATACTCCGAGGACCTTTTCACATGGGTGGTTCTTGAAGGGGAAGTAAAGGATGAAAGGTTCAAGGTGGTAGATGGAGTTATCTATTTCTATAATCTTATTCTTTGTTGGTGACCTCCAAAATCAAGGAGGGACTATTTGATGCCATCTATGAAATCCTGATTTCCAAACCCACTGGTTTTGTCAAAGCATATCATACTCTCTTGGGTGGATTCATATGGGAAGGATACAAAGAAGATGTGTACTCTCATATGAAGAAGTGCATGGACTAATTGGTAGAGGAGGAGGAACATAGATCTTGGGAGGAGCCACCTCCAAGGAGAGGATGAAACCAAATATTATGTTAGCCAACCTATCACAACACACTCTAATTTTAATTCATTATATTTATAGTTTTTGAACTACCATCAAATACCTATTCACCCTAGGGATTGAAATTCGTTCAAATTTCTATCAAACTATGGTCGTGCACATTTTGGACCACATTCATGAGTGGAAGAGATTTTGTAATCTCTGTAAAATAAAAATTGAAGATTCATTTCTTCTTAATTGGTTTTCAAAATCCCTCCTCTCACCAATTTCCAAAAATGTTGCATCAACCATTTTGGCTACTAAAGTTGAGGCCATCACTAACACACAACAATACGAAATGATTTAATCTCAGTTAGGTTATTTATACACTATTCTCCATGATGCACCTCGACACCATACCCTTGAATCAACCACACCTGGAACATATCATGCACTTGATGGCCTCATTTTCCCAGTCGCTAACACCATGAATCTAGTCGTTCCAGGGGGGACAAATTGTCGTAGCACACTAATATTGTGCTCCAAGACAAAAAATTGATGTCACTTCAACTACTACACATACCCATGGATCGAGATGAACCAGTCAAAATTTCCTTTTCACATAAAACCCATATTACCCTTTTCCAGGACCTCCTCAGCCTCTTGTATAACCCCATACAAGGTTAATTTTATTCATCCAAGTCCTCAATCTCAGGATCAGTCCTTCAAGAAACTTAAATTTGTGAATCCCTCTAACTATCATAATAGAGGATGTAATCACAATCCAAACCGACAAGGAAATAAAAATTTTCTCCAAGAGGGACGATCTCAATGCCGACCCAATATGGAAAATCATATACCCAAAAAATACCCTAATCCTTCAACGACTAATAATTATTGAAGACAAAGAAGAGGCCAGGTAAAATCAAGATGTAGGACCAATTTTCCTTGCACAATTTGTGGGTCCATGTAAAATTAAATGCACCAGTGCCCTTAGTTACCTAAAATACGACAACACCAAGAAGCCAAGAAACATTAAACTGCTCCCCCCTGGGATAGTCACCACCCTCAACTATTATCTTGAATAATCTATTTCCATCTCAGGGCATGGTCCACCAACAAGATGCACCATCCATATCTAAATATATGGATCCATATTATCAAAATATTTTCATGCAATTAGATCAGGTTTTGCTACAAACCTATAATTATAATTACCCACCATCTCCCCCTCCCCCCCAATAAAGAGGCTCCAATCCTCGAAATGAATGTCCCACTTCAAATCTTGTGCTATGAACCCGTGTCATGAATTCCTATAATTCCTATTCGATGGAATACACATAACCCTAATGTTAGGGTTGCTAAAGAAATATGGAATTTTCGATGACTTGGCACAATCACCTACAACCATGTCTTTTCTTGAAGTTATTCAATCTTTCCCTACTCAATCAAAAACGTTGTTGAATACTTTGGGTGCAATTTACCCCAATGATTCCTGCTTAATTTGGATAATTTTGAACCATATATACCATCCATGGTAGCTTTCCAGTTACTAGTTACCATCCGCAACCTTATCATCCATCATTGCATCATAAATGAAGGTTCCTCTACATGTGTTATGTCAATGCATGTTTTGAAGAAGTTAGTTTCTCCTGAAATCAACTCTTCCAATATTCCATTATGAGAATATAATGGAAGACCATCTAAACCACACAGGGTATACCAGAATGTGCTAGTTGAACTATCTAGGAATAATTTCTAGTAGACATCGAGGTAATTGATGCCCCCTTAGATAATATCTTACCAGGATGAAGTTTGATGTATGCAATGAAAGTAATCACTTCCTTTGTCTTTCGTGTCATGATGTTTCCCCTTGATGTATGTGTTGTCACTATTTACCAACTCACATACTATGAGCCTTGTTCCTCCATCAATGCCAATAATACTCTTCCCGTAGTCAGGCAATGAACTACTCCTTTACCTATACAAGATGTTGGACCTCTACTTTTTAAAGAGTTTTATTTACTTGGAGTTTACTGGATGATCCTCCATGTATATCATCAAACCCTCAAAAATTTATTTCTACACTCTTATAATCTAATAATTAAGAAAAATATAAAATGCATTTCCCCCATTTCGGAACCCCTTGTAGCGGTTCCCACTTCTATAAATCCCCTTTTTCCACTACAATCCATAAATTTTCCTTCAAATAGTACATTGGCTCCCTCAATATTGGAATAGCCAATGCCAGTTTCCACTTACATGAATGGTACTTCATGTATTGACAAGTATCCCTTGACTTCAAAGCCTTCTCTCACCATTCCCCCCCTATTACGAGTCCTCCTTATGACACTAACGAGCCTCTTATCCTTCAAGTGCCTTTTTTATTTCCTATACAAGTTAGAGCATAAAATCCTGTAATCACTACTCTTACACTCCCTAGTATCTCTCTTAGATGTCCAATGTGGTACATGTCACCTTCTAGTAACCCTATAAAACCATATTTGCATAAGGTTCTGGACTATACCAACCCACCATCACCTTCACCACCTTCGAGCCATTCCCCACATGAACTTCCTTCCCCAACTCCTATGACCACTAGACGAAGAAATTAGGGAAAGTCTCTTCACAACCAGGATCCATTTCCACATAATGGAAGTACACAAACTTCACCGTGACCATCTATCCATAGTTATCGTTCATGTTCCAATTCTATTGTTTTGAAAAAAACACAAATCTCTGTCCCAAGATACTCGCAATACGAGAGATGTTCAACTTGCCTTCTGTTCCATCTGGTCCTTGCCCACATGGTTGCCCAAAAATTCATAGGTTTCATACAAACCATCCCTGTTCCATTTGTGGCGTATATGGTAATTATACTCACCACTATCCATATTTACCAAGGTATCATGAAACTTTCCTTGATCTAACTTGACCCACACAATCCCTTCTACGAGGCTTCAATAATTTACATGCCAACAATCCTATGAACCAAATCCTTTATATTTCTATCTTTGAATAATATTGTTGGTTTTTATAGTATTAGATGTGTTCTAGCCTTGAAATTTTATGGAGAGGATAGAATACATGAGATCTCTAAAACCCAGAAATCTTTTATGGAAATTCCACCTAGAGACGACTTAATTAAATTATTAGTCATTTTTTAATTATCTCCTAAGTATAAACTTAGGGAATATGATTAATTAATCAAAATTAATTAAGTCATGGTGTGAATGTTCTATAAATTCATGTGGATCAATTTCTAGTTAATCATATCCATTGATTAAGATCTAATCTTGCTCGTTGAAGTCTCAATGAGGGATTATAAGAAGAAGTCGATGGGGCTTGGAGAAATCACATTGGAGAGAACCAAGAGTTCGATTTTACTGGGAAATAAATTTCTAGAGTAGTAGCATTTTGTTACCAGAAGTGATTCAGTGAGGTTGAAGTATTGAGAGAGGGGTAGAGACAGTGAAGCTGAAGGAATGTTTCTAGTTATGGAAAGTACATTTGCAGAGTGGCAGAGAGTGCCACAGTGAGGTAGTGCAGAGGCAGCGTGGTGCACTCTAGAGTTAATTTTGTTTTGATGGGGAGAAGGAAAGATTTAGTACCAGAAGTAGGGAATAGGTTCTATAGTCTCGGAGTATCATTTTCCCATAAATCAACTGACGAGATTGTGAGAGGTGACACCATTACGAGCTGAAGGAGCGTAGAGACTGCATAGGATGACACAGTGACTATGCAATGGCAGTTAGGACGACTCCATTTTGAGCTGAGGTTAGTGTCAGATAGCTTGTGGAGTGAGGAAATTCCTCACTAGATATTTTTCCGATATTTCTCTGTAGGATTTTCAGTATTTTGGGCATCAATTTATACTCAGAAAATTCACTATTGCTTAATAATAAAACCCTCAGCTGCTACACCAGTTTTTCCAAGTTGGATTTTTTCGGGGACATTAGGCCAAAAATAATGGTGTTATCTGTGTGTGTGCATATATTTCTTCCTATGTTTATTTTTCTTCAGTATTTTATTTTTGTAGGTTGTAGTGTGATTGATTCAATGTTTTCCTTAGAAAATTTCAAACAAATTGTTAAGAATTACTTTAACAATTAGGAGAACTATTTTCAATTGTTGCAATACGATTCAGGGTTAGCCAAATTTTCACATGGTATCAGAGTGAAAATGATCATCAAGAGAGATTAGTAGCAGAATAAAAGAGGAGTTTCATTGCTCTACGTGAGCAACCGTTTGAAAACCCAGAGGGCAGCGCAATCACCTTGGCCAAGAGGTCAATTTATTAAGGAAAAATAGATTTCTCCGAGAGAGCGACAGAGAAATCAAATTTATCCAGATCGAGGAATTCCAGAGGTAGAAGAAGCAACCAGTATTTTCTTACAGAGTAGATCTCTAGCTGGACACAGTATTTTTCTAGCAATTTTCTAGAGAAGAACTAGTGTCAGGTGGAAGAAGAGCACGCACTGAGGGAAAATTTTCCTCAAGGAACTTCTAGTCTCAAGATGTTCGATTTCCCTTGCATATCAATAGTCACTATGAGTAGAGTTTCTCACTCCAAAAGGGAGTGTGTATAATTGAGCAGTAGCTGAGCAGAAGGGAAGAAGATATTTTCAACTTGATCAGATATGGCCACAAATGGGTAAGATCCATGGAAGAGCAACATGTTAGATCTAGTTTATGTAGATTTATCGCATGGATCAGTATCCTTGCTATGAGAGCCCAGCATAATTAGTAGCAGAAGGATCATATTGTCAACAGGAGATGTAATTCATTCCAATGACAACTGCATAGCTAGCTGTAGTCAGTACCCGAGAGACAATTGCAGAAGTAGTTGCAGTGACACTGGAAGTATGAATTACCTAGTTGCAGAATGCAGGTGCAATTCCAGCTAGAATATTCCTAGCACAGAGCTACGCAATCCAGTTTCTAGCACAGGAGGAAAGTACAAGTTGTGAGGATGGAGTAGAGAGATTCCCCATTGGGAGATCGAGACTCAAATGAAATCTAGTTTCAGAGGGAACATCCCTATGGAAGCTAGTACTTCAGGATCTAAGGAGATCATACTCATTATTGCAGTAGTTGCAACAATAGTGGAAAAGCATCAGTAGAGTAGTAGAAGCAATAATATGAGTAGATCAGATTTCACTATGTTTACAGACATCCCTCTAGGAGTGAGGTGGGGTGACTTGGTTTGGTAGCCCCATAGTGCTACAGATGGGCATGATTATTGAGGATTTCCACCTCTTGAATCAATAACTTTATACAAGAGCCCACAATATTCAGTAGTAATATGGACCAGATGCAGTTGATGTAGTCAGATGCCAAAGTGGTAGTTGCAATGACTAGTAGCAGTTAGATGTTGCGGAGTGTAGTGCATTGTTGGTAGTAGTGTAGTTGGTACGGTGTAGAGTCAGTAGCAACACATATCCTTCAATGACAACACAAAGGTTAGTATCAGTCAGGACTTGGGTGACATATGCATCATAATAAACATAGTTGGTTCAATTTTTTTTAGATATTTCTCAGTTGCAACAACAGTAGCAAATGAGAGGGAGTTGCAGATGTTGCAGTAGTAACAACAACAAAATTGCAAGGGAGATGCAGTTTTGGAAAAAATTTAGCGATGTCAGTAGCAACACAAATTTAACACATATCAGAGTTGCGCATTGGTTGGTGGGTAGTAGAAGCAAGACATCAGTAGTGTGGCAGGAGATGGTACAAAAGCAGAGTATTGCTAGAGAAGAAACAATACTAGAACACGTTCCTCGCTAAGAGGGAGTGTTAGTTTTTGTAGCATAAGACGTGTTCTAGACTTGAAATTTTGTGGAGAGGCTAGAGTACATGATATCTCCAAAACCCATAAATTATTTCTGAAAATTAAACATAGTGATGAATTAATTATATTATTAGTCAGTTTTTAATTATTTCCTAAGTATAAAATTAGGGAATATGATTAATTATTCAGAATTAATTAATTCATGGTGTGAATGTTCTAGAAAGTCACATGGATCGATTTCTAGTTAATCCTAGCCATTGATTAAAATATAATCTTGGTTGTTGAAGTCTCAATGAGGGATTATAAGAAGAAGTCAATGGGGCTTGGAGAAATCACATTGGAGAGCACTAAGAGTTCAATTTTACCGGGAAATCAATTTCCATAGTAGGAGCATTTTGTTGCTAGAAGTGAATCAGTGAGCTCGAAGCAGTGAGAGAGGGGTAGAGGAAATGAAGCCGAAGGAAGGTTTTCATTTATGGAGAGTACATTTGAAAATAGGAAGACAGTTCCACAGTGAGGCAACACAGAGGTAGTGTAGTTCCATCTAGAGGAAAATTCATTTTTTTGGGTAGAAGGAGGGATTTAGTACCACAAATTTGGAAAAGGTTCGAGAGTATAGGAGAATAAGTTTCCCATAGCATTTGACGAGGTAGAGAGAGGTGGCATAGTTCTGGGTTGAAGGAGCACGAAGAATGCATAGGGTGACATAGTGATTACATAGAGGAAGTTGGGATGGCTCCATTTCGAGCTTAGGCTAGTCTCAGATAGCCTGTGGAGTGAGGAAATTCCTCACTAGATATTTTTGCCAGTATTTCTCTATAGGATTGCCAATATTTTGGGCATCTAGTTGTACTCAGAAAAATCATCGTTGCTTAATAATAAAACCCTCAGATGCTGCACCAATTTTCCCAAGTTGGGTTTTTCTAGGGACATTGGTCCAAAAATAATGGTGTTATTTGTGTGTGTGCATATATTTCTTCCGTAGTTTATTTGTGTAGGCTGCACTATGATGTATTCAATGTTTGCTGTAGACAATTGCAAACAAATGGTTAAGAATTAATTTAAGAATTAGAAGAGTTATTTTTAGTTTCTGCTATAGGATCAAAGGTTAGCCAAATTTTCACAAATACTAGGTTCCACAAAATGAAGGCATATCCTTAACTCCCCCTCCTTTGACTCCTCCACTTCTTACATTTACAACACTACACAAATCCTAAACTTCCACTTGGATCCCCTCTCATACTATTGGCAGAATTATTAAGAATAGATTTAAGAATTAGGAGAGTTATTTTCAGTTGCTGCAATAGGATTAAAGGTTAGCCAAATTTTCACAAATACTAGGTTCCACAAAATGAAGGCCTATCCTTAATCCCCCTCCTTTGACTCCTCCACTTCTTACATTTACAACACTACATAAATCCTAAACTTCCACTTGGATCCCCTCTCATACTATTGGTAGCATGATTTCATCCTCTAGTAGTGGACCATCACAATCCTAGTAGAATAAGAGGTAACAACCCATAGGGCTTCTTTGCATACTGGCACCTTGTCCTCCTTTTTGTATTTTTCCACCTTGTTTTAGATTCCATCAGGATGAGAATACATCATAATAGTTCCCTTTGCAACGTACCATGAGAGTGAACTTTGAAAATCCATATAACTCTTATAATAGAGGATGTAATCAAAATCTAAACCAACAAGGAAATCAAAATGCGATCCAAGAGGGATGGTCTCAAAGCCAACCCAATGTGGATAAAAATCAACCCACAAAAGAGCTTACTCCTCCTGTGACTAATAATAAATGAAGAAAAGGAAGAGGAAAATCAAAATCAAGATGTAGGACCAATTTTCCTTTTGTAATTTGTGGATCCATGAAACATTATATGCACAGTTTCCCTCACTTACTTGAAATACGACAACAACAAGAAGCCAAGAAACATAAAATATCTCCCCCTATGGGACATCCATAACCCTCAATTGTTGTCTTGCATAATCCATTTCCATCTTATGGCATGGTCCAACAACAAGATTCACCATCCATATCTCAATCTATGGATCCATCTTATCAAAATATTTTCATGCAATCAGATCAGGTTTTTTTACAAACCCATGATCATAATTACCCACCATCTCCCCCCTGTCCTGATAAAGAGGCTCTAATACCTGAAACGAATGTCCCATTGCAAATCCCTCCTATTTGATGGACTACACATGACCCTCATGTTAGTTTTGGTCAATAATATGGCATTGTTGATGACTTTGTATAGTCACCTACGACCATGTCTTGTCTTGAAGTTCTTCAATATTTCCCTACTCAGCGTAAATAATTGTTGAATAGTTTGGGTGTGATTGAAACCAATTATTTGTGCTTAATGACATTTGATTTGGATAATTTTGAACCATTTTTACCATTCGTGGTTTATTTCTAGTTTCCAATTACCATCCACAACCTTATCATCCATCGTTCCATTGTAGCTGAAGGTGCCTCTACATGTGTTATGTCAATTCATGTTTGGAAGAAGTTAGATTGTCCTGAACTCAACTCTTCCAATATTCCATTATGATAATACGATGTGTTAGTTTTAGAATATGCATTATGCCATCAGTGATCAAAATCACTCATTTCATTATCATTTTAGGTGTCTCACTCTGAAATTTTTATATCATTCCATTAGGTCATGCTAAAAATTGTTTCACTAATGGTAGCCCTACTCAATAAAACTTCAATCTGCCCCATAAAATCACATTTTATGACTCACATTCATGTATTATTGAGCATAATAACACCTATGAAAAGCTCATTTCACCATGTCTTGTCTCAGTTAAAGTTAACCATTGAAGTCAGGTCATTCAAGGTCCCATTAGGTCATTAGGTTTCATTGTTCAAGGTCCAAAAATGCACCATGTCATTTGCATAAGGTCAAAAAAGTATGAGAGTGGTCCCAATAATTTCTCTTTACCATATAAAGATGACCTCCAAGACAGTTTCCAAATTTGTAATTTGATTTCAAGTGTGAGTTTCATTCCAAGATGTAATTTTTATTTATTCATGTAATATTATGTCAATTCAAATGTAATAAGTATTCAATCTCCCAAAGGCTTCCAACTTAGAGTTCCACATGCCAAAACATAAAATTTCAAAGTGAAAGAGTTTTTAGTTCATCGATTGATCAAATGTCGAAGGGAGTTGTCTTTTCCCAAAGGTTCCCAAGTCATCATTATTCGCAACCACGGACCCTAATTTCCTCTCCCACTAAGCTAGGGTTTGCTATGAAAAAGAGGTATATGAGTAGAGGAGGCATAAGGTAGGTCACATCAATAATTATGAGGCCATTCCAACTCATAAGATCATGTCTCCATCATTTTTTAATAAATCATTCCAAGAGTCAAGTCATTTGCCACTCATAGGGCTAGTTTTGCTTCAAACTATGTTTCTGACCAAACAAAGATGAATTTGATAAATGTGAGAGATTTTTTTTTCCATCCTAGGTCAAGGAAGAAAAATATCCTTCATATTTTACACAGGTGTCATGGTTTTATAGAAATGTCAATAACACAGGTGCCACAGGAGAGTTGCTACACTTCTGGAGTTACCTTAGGAAAATCAAGTTTTCTCATAGATGGAGTGTCCAAATATCTTGCTTGATAATTCAAATGATAACTAGACAAAGATATATTTCCAATGAGCTATCATGAGCTCAATTTGGAGTTTAGGAAGGCCTCCAAATGTTTCCTGCAACAACACTTTTCATTTATGCACCCTCATTCAACACTTTTTGACCAGTCTTGGGAAAATAAACTTTTGATAAGGAAAATAAACTCCAATAAGAAAAAAAAAGGTATATTTAGAAAGTAGACATGATAATATTTCCAAAGAGCTATCCTAGGCCCAATTTTGACACCATGAAGGCCTCCAAATGTGGTCTTCAAAAAGGTGTTGCAGGGATGCTGCATGTTTGGAAAGGACGTTGTGCGTTTGCAAGGGTCGCTGTGCATTTTCTCTGGATGCTGCGCGTTTGCTCAGAAATATATAAAATTGTCTTACAACCTCCTAATTCATCAAAAAATGCCATATCTTTGCATGGGTTTTCTTCAGGGCTCTATTGATTAGTGAGTAAACCCTAGACATTACCTCAGTGACACATTTTGTTGTGTATAATCATTTGAAATTTTTTGTAAGGAAGAAACCCTAGTTCTCATTTCAAACATAAATCCCTAAACTGATATATATTTCCCTTCCCATTGAAATTCCCATTCCCTCCATTTCCCAAAATATTTCCTTTCACTTTCAATTCCCTCCATTTCATTCCATCATGCTAAGGTTTCAAACTTCAAATATGGCTAAAGAGGAGAACATAAGTCCTAGTGGGGAAGAGAGACAGAATAAAAAGCCATATATGAATGGAGGGAAAGTCATCAGACATGAACCAAAAAATACCAAAGAGGCTATAGGCATGTGTTTTCTTCACTTGGAGTGAAAGGGGCCATGCCTTCTTCATCAACACAACAGGTAGAAAAAGGTAAGGAACAGGTGGTGGAGCCAGTCTTTCATGATGAGGAGGACAACCATGAGACAGAGCAATAAGTTCAATTGATTGACTTAAGTGAAGGAGATGAAGACAAAATCACCAACGTAGAAATCAAAGTCAAAGAGGTAAATATTAGTGAACTTGAAACTAATCTTGAGAGGGCCAAGTATGTGATTGACTTCCTTGAACAAGAAAATCGGCAGCTGAAGACCAAGCAGGCCATCAATGAGGTGAAGTGTATCAAAGCACATATAGAGGAATAAAAGGCTAAAGCCTTGCTTGAGGAAACATTGAAAAGGTTTGGTGAACCTAATGATGAGGAGGAACAACCTCCAAGATAGATAACAAGGACCAGAGGGCTGAAAAAAGAGCTCTAGCCCTAGAGAAACAAAGGGAAGCTGACCTAGCAGACCAGCTCACACCAAATGAACAACTTGCCTTAGAAATCAGAAAGGACAGAGAACCATGGCTTGATAGAGAAAATATACATTTGGATAAGTTTCTAGAGAAATCCAACAAGGACAATGAATTTTTTAGGACAAGGGTCAAACTTCATGCATGGAAAGAGAGAATTGCATTGGCCAATCTCAAAAGAGACAATGCTAAAATTGAAAATTTGACCAAGAAAGGAGAGAAAAATAAGTTATATATACTTTTTGAGGTGTCACTCCATTCCTCAAGCACTTGATGAGAGATTACCTTCACCATTTTGACAAAATTTTGGCACACTTTTCACTTTTGTTCATTTCTTCGTTTTTGAGTATTTTTGCACACATAAAATTTTCCAAAGGCACAGAGACCTGGACACTAAGTTATTTTTTGGGGCCTCCAAATGAAAAATGGACACCACTATCATTTTAATATTTATGAGTACATCAACCCCAGAAAATTTTATAATTTCTGGAGGAGAACTGGTCCATCAAAAGTGCCAAAAACCATCAAATTTTCATGTTTCTGCCTCCAAATCTGCCTAGTCACTGCGCGTTTACCAGTATTGGGAGAATAGGTTTTTAACAAGGAAAATGAGCACCAGTTTGAAAACTAGAGGTATTTTTGGAAAAAAGACTTGAAGATATTTCCAATGAGCTATCGTGGAGCTAATTTTGACACTGGGAAGGCACTGAAAGCCAGCCTTGAACAAAGGTAATTTTTTCTACCTGGACGTTGTGTGTTTGACAAGCAAATTGTGGTTTTTACAATCTTCACCAATTTTTTGAGTTTCACTCCAGTTTGACTTTTACCTTCACAAATGAGGAGTTTACTTATGTAAATGGTCAAGATGAATGTAAATATCATGTTTTTACTTTTACCTAGGGTAAATACATTAAGTAAGTCAACCATTTGAGGTGTAATGAATCAGTTCATTAGAGATAGGAATGAATCACTTTTCTCATCCTACACTCTAGCTATCAGTTCATCTTTTTATGTAATATCTCCCTCATCTCATGAATTTGACCCCTATGGATAAGTGGAGGTGGTTTTGAGGTTTATTTAGCTTAGTTATTCATAGGAGTGAAGGGTTGGAAGTTGGAATCAGTTTCATTTTGCTTTGTGGATCAAGAAGACTTTGTATTTAGTTTTGGCCATTAATACAAGAGGAGTTGCAACTATATTTATGGGATACCTATGGTATTAAATGTCCTTCATTTTTTCCTCTTTAGTTACATATGTGTGAATGTATTTTTCATTTCCTTTCCATTTCTATGATATGATCTCTTATAAGTGTGAGATTCAGAATTCATGCTAGTCATGCTCTGTTTTGGATAACTGGTCATAATGTGTTTCATGTCTTCTGTCTGAGATAATTTCATCTTCTATGCTTCCCTCATCCTTCTTACATTTTCTGAACCATCCCATAACCACTTGCCTCAAGTGATTGACATTGTACCTATCTTTCCCCATTCATCCCTGTAACCCTTTTTTTCTCTTGCCCTGACCTAGCCTTTCCTTGATCTATTTTCATTATCTATTGATTTACCCAACCAAACCAAAAATCAAAACAACCCCTTGTGTTCATTATCTAGCCTAAAAACCCTAATTGCTCCAGCCCTCCTGGCTGTGACCCTTTTTGGAGAGAGCCCTCTCTAGATTGATAGGGCTAGTTGTCAAGTCAAAAGCTTGGTTTGGAATTTTGTAGAAAGTAGAAAAAATTAAACAAAATTTACTTTCCTGTGTATAAATTTCATAGTCGAAGGATGAAACAGTGACACGTGGCATGCATACAAGTTCGATCTACTGAACAAGTCCATAATTAGGTCATTGTGGGAGATTAGGCATACCATTGCCTTGAAGAATCCAAATCAAGTCAAACCTATGGCATTATAAAGAAGATTCATGGGTCTACTATAGGACCAAATTTCAGATATTGAAGATCCAAAATCACAGAGATAATTCAGTTTCAATATCAAGCTCCTCAAAAGCAAGAAAAAGGTGTGTAATTTTTTTTTTCAAATTGCATAAATCTTGTTTGAAAAATAGGTTTGAGGTGATTCCAAGGGAATATTGAAGCACAGATATTAGTATTTTGTTCTAAAATTCCCCCTAAAAATAATTCAACACCCATTAAGCCCTCAAAATACTCTACTATGACTCGTGAAGAGGAAGAAGTGCAACATGATATATCAAAATTACAAGAGCAAGTGCACCAAATTTCACTCTCACAAAGAGCAACAAAAAATGAAATGGAATTTTTGAATAAATGTGTGGAAGCTAAGATGGATGGTTCGAAGAAGTCCATGGAAGTTAATATGGACGGTTTGAAGGCGTGGAAGCTAAGATGGATGGTTTGAAGAATAGCATGGAAGACATGGAAGAAAAAATGGAAGACGTGAAGAAGGATATAAAAGCAGACATTGAAGGTTTGAAGGAAGGTTTGTAAAAGTTGATACAATAAATGATTCATAATGGTGAAAATATAGTAGAGGAAACTCATGACGAGAACAAAATAAATGTTAATCATGATTTCATAAACTCTAATGTTAGATTGAAGACCCACCATATTCCAAAGATCGATATGATGAAGTTTGATGGCAAGGATCTTGTAACATGGATACTATAGATGGAGCAATATTTTGATCTCAATAATGTTCAAAACACATAAAAGGTATGCCTTGCAACTTTATATTTAGAACAAAATACATTTGTATGGTATTGATGGCTTTGCTCTCGTAAATGTTTTTTCTCTTGGTCAATTTTTACAGAGGAAATGATAATACATTATGAGGATACAAAGAGAAACACATTCTTTAGCCAAATGATAAATTTCAAAAAAAAGGGTTCAATGGTGGAGCACATTTAGAACTTCCAAAAATTGAATATAAGGGTAGCTAATATTCCATAGGAACACAAGATTGATGTCTTCATAGGGACTTTAAAGGATAACATCCAACATGAGGTTCGCCTTTGGGAACCTGATTCATTGGATAAGACATTTAGGTTGGCAAGAAAAAATGAATGTTAAATTATGGCGACAAGGAATCCTACCACTCACAGTTATAAATATGGAAGTTTTTCTACTCCTTGACTTCCACAACTTACAAGGTTAACACCACAACAATTGGAAGAAAAAAGAGCAAAAGGGATTTTCTACAGTTGTGATAACAAATACACTAAAGGTCATAAGTGTGTCAAGAAGACATTATTTTACATAGATTGTGAAGAGGACGAAGAAAATGAACAAGAAAATTCAAAAGAAGAGGATATACACCAAGAACCAACCCTAGAGAAAGAAGAAATGAGTTCGACCATATCCTGTAATGCATTGGCAGGAATTACCACTCCTCAAAATCTCAAGATAGAAGGACATATCAAGAAGAAAAAGGTGATAGTGTTGATTGACTCGGGAAGTACCCATAACTTTATTCATTGTAAGGTAGCCAAGAAATTGAATTGCTTCCTATACCCAACACCAAAATGTCAAGTGATGGTTGCAAATGAGGGAACTATAAATTTCTCTGGAAAATGCCATAATATCAAGCTAACCATGAGGGAATATGTATTGAATAGTACAATGCTTTCCATTCCAATGGGAGGTGTTGATGTTGTACTATGAGTACAATGGTTACAATCTTTGGGGACGATAGCTTTTAATTTTGAAGAACTTTTCTTGAATTTTTTTTAGAAGGAAAGAAAGTTGAATTATGGGGTATTGTAGGGAATATAAGAAAGATAATAAGCTCTAATGTCATGACAAAGCTTCTGAAGAAATAAAAACGAGGCGTAATTGCACAATTATGCTCACTAGAAGTTCCAACATAAAATCATTTATTTCTCCAGATCTCCAAAAATTATTGGAAAATCATTCCAATGTGTTTGAAACTCCCAAAGGAATCCCACTTATTTGTGATCATGATCATGTTATTCATTTGATTCCAGGAAGTTTCCTCCAAACATCATGCCTTACAAATATCCTTATGTCCAAAAGAGATAAATTGAACATATGATTGCAAAAATGTTAGAGGCTAGTATAATTCAACTGAGTGTATGCTCCAATTGTATTGGTGCAAAAGAGGATGGATCATGGCACATGTTTCCGGATTATAGGGAGCTCAATAAGCTCAATATTAAATATAAATTTCTCATTCCTATGATTGATGAATTATTGGATGAATTACATGGAGCAATTTATTTTGCCAAGTTGGATCTTCGTTCAGGATATCACCAAATTAGAATGAAGACTGAAGATATTTCAAAAACAACATTTTGAACTCATGAGGGTCATTATGAATTTTTGGTCATGCCTTTTGGCCTTACCAATGAACCTTCTACATTTCAAGGGTAGGTGAATTCCATTTTCAAACCCTTCCTTAGAAAATTTGTGTTAGTATTTTTTTATGATATACTAATCTATAGCAGGTCTTGGAAGGATCATGTTCAACATGCTAACAGGGTGCTCAAGCTATTAGAGGAGAAAAAATTATATGAAAAAACCTTCAAATGTTTCTTTGGAGTACAAGAGGTGGAATATCTGGGTCATATTGTACCTCATGAGGGTGTTAAGGTAGAACCTAACAAAATAAAATCCATTAAGGAATGGAAATTCCCCACAACCATAAAGTAGTTGCGAGGATTTCTCGGGTTAACAAGATATTATCGCAAGTTTGTTAAGAATTATGGGAGAATAGCAGCACCTCTAACAACGTTATTGAAGAAAGATGCATTTTAATGGAATCCTAAAGAAACTAAGGCCTTTGCACATCTTAAAGAGTAAATGTGCCTAGCACCGGTCTTAGCTACGCCAGACTTCACAAAAACGTTTATTGTGGAATGTGATGCCTCAAGAAATGGAATTGGTGTTGTTTTAATGCAAGAAGGAAGACCCGTTTCTTTTGAAAGTCGTCCAATCAAAGGAAAATATTTAAATAAAGCTACTTATGATAAGGAAATGTTGGCAATACTACATGCACTAAATAAATGGTGACCTTACCTAATGGGAAGACACTTCAAGGTAAAAATTGATCATGATAGTCTTAAATACTTTTTGGAACAAATAATATCTTCGAAGAGAAACAAAAATGGGTCACAAAGATGTTAAGTGAATTTTTGAAATCATCTAAAAAAGAGAAGGTAAATGTTATTACCAGATTGCAATCTCAAAATGGATGACGAGGTGGAAGCATTTCTTTGTGCCATTTCTATTATCCAACCATATTTGATAACCAAAGCAAGGGATGAATGGAAGAAGGACGAAGAAGTGTGGACACTCATTCAAAATTTGCAACAAGATCCTAGTACATCTGATACATTTAGTTGGAAAAATGATTCCTTATGGTACAAATATCACTTATATCTTTGTAATAATTCAAAATTAAAACAAAAGATTCTTTTGGAATTGCACACTTCTCCCTTAGGAGGACACTCAAGTTTTAAAAAAAATTACCACTAGGTGAAGAAATAATTTTTTTGGGATGGCCTTAAATTTGATATTCAAAAGTTTGTGGCAGAATTTTTGGTTTTCCAGCAAAATAAAGTTGAGATAATTAAGACCCTGGGTCTTCTACAACATTTATCCATTCCAAGTTAATGTTGGGAGGATATTTCAATGGATTTTATCACAGTTTTACCTAAGTCCGAAGGAAAGAGTGTCATCGTGGTGGTAGTTGATATACTTACCAAATATGCACACTTTTGTTCATTATCTCATCCATTTAAAGAAAGTACAGTTGCTACTGCATTTATGGAAACAATTCAAAATATACATGCAAACCCAAATATTATTGTAAGCGATAGAGATCCAATTTTTACTGGAAATTTTTGGATGGAATTATTTTCTTGTTTGGGTACTCAACTAGCTCATAGCTCATCTTATCATCCTCAATCCTATGGGAAAATTGATATAGTGAACAAATGTTTGGAAGGATATCTTAGTTTTTTTGTATCTGATAAACAAACACAATGGGTCAAGTGGTAACCTCTAGCTGAATGATGGTATAACACTTCCTTCCATAATGCAGAAAAAATGGCCCCATTTATGGCATTTTATGGATATAATCCACCATCCATCACATCATATTTAAGAGAAAATTATAAGGTTCAAGTAGTGGAAGATCACATCGAGCATCAACGATAATTTCTCCAACTCTTAAAGGATAACCTAAATTTGGCACAAAAGCGAATGAGACAATAGGTAGATCAACATCGCAACGAGAGAAGTTTTGATGTAGGAGACCGCGTGTTTTTATGACTACAACCATACAAACAAATTTCCCTCAAGCAAGATAAGAAGAATAATTAATTATCGCCAAAGTACTATGGTCCTTACAAGGTGTTGCAAAAGATTGTTACTATGGCATACAAATTGGAGCTTCCTGCTTCTTCTCGAGTGCATCCAGTTTTCCATGTTTCATGCTTAAAGAAGGTTATAGGTGACAAACTTCAATTTCAAACAATATTGCCAAAACTTGATGAGGAAGGAAAAATCATATTGGAACCTAAAGCAGTCATGGAAAGAAGAACTCGACAACTATGAAATTGATCAATTTCAGAGTATTTCAATAAGTGGAAGAACTTACCCACTAAAGTTTCTGCATGGGAGGATGTGAATTTTACAAAAAAGCATCCAGAGCTACTCAAGCATTCAGGACAACACATTTTGAAGGAGAGGGGCATGTTAGGTCCCTATATTACTAGTGCAGTCCCTTATTGTTGTTAGTGTAGCCCCCTTATTATTATTGTTGTACCCATGTAACCCCTATATTGTTATTATTGTGCCCTTACATTATTATTGTTAGGTCAGCTAGGATTATATTGTGACCCCATGGACTCCTATTGTTATGCGGATTAATCCCTCTTGCAGACAAGAGCGATCTCCCTAGTACTCAACGAGTAGCTAGAAAAAAACATCCATTTGGAAACCTTTTTCTCTAGATTAATTTCATTTCAGAATTATTATAAGAAAGTAGAGAGGACATGCCCCTAATTTGAAATCCAAACATTCTATGTAGTATTTTTTCCCGTCGCTCCAAAGTGTCTTCTCCAATAAGTAAAACCTGCAATCAAAGACAAGACAAAAGAATCAAAGCATCTGCAACATATAATAATCAAGAAAAGCTAACCCAACTTAGTGATCAAGGAGTCTAAGTATTGATGTTATTTCAATAAGCATAAGAAAAACTCAATGAGAAAAAGAGATCCATATGCATTATCTTAAATAAAAAGAGTAATCTTACAACCTAATGCCTTGATGTCATACAAATTTCTCCCAAGGTCCTGAACAATCGTTTCTCCTTCAGTTTGATAAGCCTTCTTCTCTTAATACCAGCATGGAGTTATGGACATAAGGGTGTGATCATTCTCATGCCAACAACAACACACTAATGCAAAAAGTATGCACTCTTGAAAATTCTCTTTAGCAATTACATTTTCAATCTATGTGTGTCTACCCTTCAGCCTGAAACTTGAGCTCAATTTATAGGGAAATGGAGGTAGTTTAAGTTACATGAAGAGGGGGATGGATTTCTCTCATGAAGGGATTTGAGCTCCATGGACCAAGGGATAAGATCCATGAGTGAAGGGATAAATCTCAAATTGATCGCGACTCTAGAATCTTCCAGTTGGGAGAATATTCGACTAGCTAGGCTTCTAGAATTTACTTTTCTTTTATTTTTATTTTCACAGGGGTGTGCATGTAATAGTAGCAAAAAGTGCAGGGGTTGTCATAGTTTATTGACCAAACAGTAGCGCATGCGCACGGAAAGGCTAGAAAAACTATGTAGGTATAATTTTAAGGGTTTTACAGAGCTTTCCTCCAATTCCAAGACTTGATTCAGGGACATTAAGGGTTTTTGACTTCTAAGAGAACATTATATAGTTGGTGATAGACCCATATGAATAGTCAAATGTCATGGTGATAAAATAATGTGTAACATATTTCCCCCTAAAGTACTAAGTCTGTGGTTATTCTGAAGAGTGAAGTGCTTTATCATTCTGAGGATTGGATTGGAGACACTAGTCAAAAACCTATAAAAACATTCAGTCCAAACATATATATATCATCGTTAAGGTAGGAATTCCCATACTCAGATAAAAAATAACTAAATGTTCTGGCACATATATGGTTTTAGTATTACATCAAAAGTATACATAGTATGGGCACAACCATCTATTATGAGTTGTCTATTGTATCATGAATAATAAAACTCTTCGCAGCTTGGATGGTGGAAACTAGATCCAGGGTCTTGATTTCCACTTCTCGAACTAATACGAATCTATCCATGTGATTGATTGTGTCAAAGTTGAACATGGCAGAAACCACTTGATTACTAGTTAATGATGTGAACCGTTAACAAGTGTGAGAGAAACCACCAATAATGAAAATGGCTCTCAAAGTACTCCAGTACAATCTATAAAGTGTGAATGAATGATTTGTAGTCAAACACTCATAGAATCATTCGATCGAAGGTCAATGATGCAACCTGTCGTGGAAGGCGAAAAACCTGCCATTAGGGCATGCAGATCCCAATGTACTGATAGGATTCTAGATCAAATTTTTAGATGATGAGCTGACGTCGATAGAAAGTGGTCTGTCATAGGAAATCCCACAACATGAAACCATTAGATCAAGTTTTGAAGAAATAATTACAATGACTGACTCGGGGATGGTCAACGTGAATGAAGACAAATTTTTGCAATGAATGGTTTATTTGAACTCTCTCTTGAACACATAACGACACCGCAGATGGCTTGGCAACATTTGACCTAAATCTAATACCCAGAAACTGGCTGAAGACTTTAAATGTGGTTTGATTAAAATTTAGACAAAGGATTTCCCAACCTAGGTACAAGTGTGACAAAGTGTCGTGTTCAAGAGTGGCATGCTGCTTTCTAAAAAAGGTGACAACATGATTCTTTTTCTCTCTTTACCCCCCACCATTACTGGCAAGTACCTCTTTATTTTTGACAAGCTCGAGGAGGATAACATTTTCTTGTTTGTGTAAGCTCATCCTTTGGATGAGTCCATCTTAGTATTAAAATAAAACCCTAAGAAGGAGTGGTTCGGTCATGTTTGTAATCGACAGGTCCTTTACTGTTAAATTTTAACGGGTCCAATATAGGAGAAACTTGGTGTTTTTCAATTTTAGGGAGTCAGAAGAAAAACATAAGTAAACTCCATGGTTTTTATTTT
Organism: Pinus albicaulis; assembly: GCA_034641835.2. Lineage (NCBI taxonomy): Eukaryota > Viridiplantae > Streptophyta > Pinopsida > Pinales > Pinaceae > Pinus > Pinus albicaulis. The sequence continues at coordinate 548,221,599 of CM076569.1, forward strand.
TTGTAAATTTAGTCTCTCAGGCCCAAAAAAGGATAAAATAATGTAGGAGAGAACTCTATTGACCATGATTAGTCAACGTATACATTTTTTGTAGTTAGTCAATTTCAGTCTAGAAAAGGGGCAAACTTATACTGAAAGGACGAATGTTCATTTACTTTAACGAGTTTGAATAGTCAAGTACTTGGTGATATTTTCATATTTCGAGAATCTAAAAAGGGCTTAAAAGACATTAGGTGAATTTTGAGGTCTAAAATGGGCTTCTTAAGGAAATTATAAAATAATAGTGGAAATAATAAAATAATATTTGATTACATCATCAAATTTTAGAGGAAAGAAAGGAAAAATATTTTTTCAACTCATATTTTCAACTTATCTCCCTATGAGTTTACTCAAATTTCAAGCGGAAACACTCGCTGGATGCAAAATTTGATTTCACAACCAAGGAGTACCCATGTTGCATACTTTCGATGGACCCTACTACACTAAAAATGTGAAATACATGAAAAACGTGATTTCACACATGTTTTTTCATGTATTTCTCATTTTTCATATAACAGGGTCCATCAAAAGTATGAAACATGGGTGTTCCTTGGATGAGGAATTAAATTTTGCATCCAATGAGTACTCCCGCTCGAAATTTGAGTAGAACTGTAGGGAGATAAGTTGAAAAAGTAGTTTTATTATTTTATTATTTTTTATTATTTTTACTTTTTTACTCCAAAAATGGTGAATCATCCCCCATGGTTGACATCATCATCTTGAATCCTATTGGTTCTTATAAAGTTTATTTTTTTGTGCATTTTTCTTAGGAGGCCCATTTTAGACCTTAAAATTCCCCTAATGGAACTCCAGGGTTTCACTTTTTCGTAATTTTAAAGAGCCTGAAAAAGTGATATAAGTATACTGAGTGTCAAAACAATTATTTTCACCAAAAATATTGTATCCTACACAAAATTCAAAAGATTACACATATCTGTTTCCAAAAAGTAAAATTATTTAAAAATAACCTTTTAAAGTGAAAAATAAATAAAATAATAATATTTTATTCATTAAAAATTATAAAAAGGGATAAAAACAAGTCATTTTCACCTTTTGTGTTCAGAATAGTGTATAAAGAGCTTTTGGCCAAAAAACTTCCGAAGTAGATATCAGGAGAACCGACCTTCCATTTCTCGAATCGTCAGATCCAGGTAATCCACATCATCCTTAGCTACCTTTTTATCCATTTAATTTTCATTTTGAGCCTTTATTTCATTTTTTAGGAGAATATTGTGTTTTAAAATGCACCCTTGGGGGTCCGCGGACAATTCATGTGATAACTGTGGACCCCGATAATTTTTAAAAGGAAAAATTATCGGGCTGCCACGGGTTTTGCATGGAGCGTGTGCGGAAGTCCGCACTGTCTACACACAAAACCTGCAGAGGCACCGTGAACTTTTTAAAAACTCAAATTTCTCTTTAAAATGGGTTCAAGTTTTCTTTCAAATGGTTTTAACTGTTAAATGTGTTGATTTGTAAGTTTTTTAAACATGTTGGCATGGCGAGAATGTGAACATGAGCTTATAGATAATGAAGCCATGGATGACCCTATAACTATGTGTGCACTGAAGAATTGTGGTGTGTACAAATTCTGGGCTATTCAAGGAATGAAATCACAAGTGGAATTAATGACTTGGCTCATAAATACATGGGATGTTAAAGACCAATGCTTCATAATTGGTGACCACTGGCTCGAAATTGAGCTAGAGGAAATATATTTCCTTACCGGATTTTCTAGGAGAGGGAGAAGCATATCCTTATTTGGGGCTAGACAAGGAGGTCTTCCCATTGCCATCTACAAAGAAAAATATTGCAGCAATGAGACAGACTTGAAGGATGGTCATATATATATTAAAACTATCTTGCGATTGGAGTTGAAAATTATAGCTTTTATAGTAACTAGATTATGTGGGAGTGTAGCTCCTCATATGGCCACTAAATCACAGATGCAGACCGTAGTAGAGTGTCTTTGAGGAATCATATTTAACTAGTGCAAAGGAGTAATGGCCAACATGAAAGGCCAATTGACTAGAGAAAAGAGCGCGAAGTTGAAAAACTTTGGATATGGCGCCATTCTCATTTCATTTGCTTTAGAGAGAATTCTGCTTCTCACTCCTCAACTGATTCTAGTAGATCATGGGGCTCCTCAGGAACCTCAAATGGTGTGATGGGTAGCACTAATGGCTCGCCATGGTAGCGAGGGTGGTTCAATAGTTTGATTTACTCCAACATATTTCATGTGGCTTAGGAACCAAATCTTCGTCATTGAAGACTTTCCTTATGTAGGAATGGATTACAGGGGTGATCTTGAAACATCTTTGCCTCCAAGGGAATAGTGGGATGAGACAGGTTAGTGAATCATTTTGATATTATTAATCTAATTTTTATTTGATTTTTATCATCCAATACTGATAAAAATATTTAAATGCAAATGTCGGTCCGCAATGACCAATAGCGCTTCGTCGCTTTGATAGGTGAGAAGCACAGCCTATAGCACCTCCATAGGACCAGGTAACATAAACCTTAGTAGACATGGAGCACAACCTGGAGAGGTTGACCATAGATATTCTTGAGATAGCAACAGATGATATCCCTCTCAGGCTTCAGAGACACGTAACAGGTGTTCTAGGTCCATTTAGGAGATTTCTGCGCAAGGTGGCACGTGCTTTATTTTATTACCATGATCATCATCACGAATAGTGGATGATCATTGTAGATCGGCATTTTTGTTTTTTTGTATCAGTATATATTATACCATAAGGTGTTTGAACCTATGGTCACAGATGATGTAATATTTTTTGAACACAAACCTATCTATGCTAAAGATATTACTACTTACGTTATCTGAGTATCTCTCGTTTAACATGGATTGAATGTTTTTTTGGTTTACTTTGTTAACATTGAAAATGTCTATTTAAAACACGATTAGTTAATGCGTCGACCAATGTGTTTAAATTTCTCAAAATATGTTGATATTCGATATAATCAAATTGTCATTCCAAGAGACAAACCTTCAAAAATAACCTTAATAACATTGGATTTCTAATTGCATAAACCTTGCTTAAATGTAATAAAATGAGTTTTGAATCCAACCTAATGATCAAACGTTGAATGCCAAATGAAATGGAATCAGATAATAACTCAATAACTGTGCTTATTCTGCAATGTTGTTCGTTGTTTGACCAAGGCATATCCCATGAGTAGAAACTAACTCATCGGTGGGTGAATAGATAACCCAAGTCGTGGAAGAGATATTCCATGTACTATGACAGGCACCATCAACAAAACCAATGTATGTTTGAATGGATGTCAATATTTGAAATATCAAGAGTAATCAAGATAAGCAGCAATAGTAGTAACAACAAAACTAATCTAGGCACACTTGTCTAATCTAAGGCACACTATTCTAAAAAGTAACTATTGTATAAGAGATATCTTCACACGATAGTCAAGTGTAATATCTCTTCAGATAAAGACAATTTCTGGGTTTATCTAAAGAGAATCCATCATAATCAATTAATTCATATGCTCCTTTTGCAAGCACACGCTTGACAATATAGGGACCATGCCACATTGGTTCGAGTTTTCCAGCAGCTAGCGTATCATTAGCTTGATCGTATACTAAAACTAGGTCACCTTCTAAATAAACGCGAGGGTAACACTTTGATCATACCGAGATTTTACACATTTCTTATGAGCTTCAGTAGCTAATGCAGCGGTGCACCGAGCCTCATCTAATTGTGCTAAGTATAGAAAGTGTTTCTCCTCCTCAGAGGTAGCTGGTAACAAATCAATTGCTAATTTTGAGTGACGGTATTTCAAATTCAATGGGTAACATAAATTCTAAACCATAGACAAGTTGGAAAGGAGTGAACCCTATAGCAATTTTTGCAGAGGGTCGATATGCCCATAGTGCCAAAAAAATCATGGTGTGCCAATTTGATTTGTGAGTTCCAATAATCCGTTTAATCATGATGGTTAAAACCTTGTTGACGACTTCAAATTGACCATTAGCCTGTGGGTAATATGGAGTAGAATTATCATGGCGTAAGCCAAGTTGATCGGAAATTTTAGTCATCATAATATTTCGAAAATGACTCCCATGATCTGTGACAATAGCTTGAGGAACACCGAAATGAGAAATCACATGATGTAATACGAAAGTAGTTGCAGTTTTTCCATTTGCCGCGAATGTAGGCATTACCTCGGCCCATTTGGTAAAGTAATCTATGGCGAGAATTATATACCCATTCCCCCTGGCTGAGTGAGGGTTACATGTAATGAAATCAGTGCCCCATTTCACAAAAGGACCAACAACAATGATTGGGTGAAGAGGAGCTGGAGGTGCATGCATCTTTCGATAAATTTGTTTCCAGTTGTGGCATTTTCGGACCACAATGATAAAATATTTGAATAAGGACGGCCAAAAATAACCAGCGCGCAATATATTTTGGGTTGTGGCAAACCCAGAAATATGACCACCACACGCTCCAGAGTGGTAATCATTCAAAACCTTTTCAGCCTCTTCGTGATTTATACAACATCGAAAAATAGAATCCGCACCACGACGATAAAGAGTGTCCCCAACAATATTGTATTGCTTGGATTGATATCGGATTCTCCGTTGATCTGAACTTGAATGATCTGGGCGAAAGGTTTGGGTTTGAAGATATATAATTATATCTCCATACCATGGATCTAACGTACTGATGAGAAACAGAGATTCATCTGCAATGGGATTCTCTTCCATGGTTTCTGTCTTAGTATTTGGAAAGTCACACATAAGCTCAACAAACACTAGTGATTTATTTGACTTAGATTTCTCGAATTCTAAATCAAATTCTTGTAGTATGACAATCCATTTGGATTATTTTCCCTCGAGTAATTATTTTGTCAAGATATACATCATTGGGTTGCAATTAGATATCACAATTGTTTTACGTAATAATATGTAGTGACAGAATCGTTGGACAACTTGAACTACTACCAAGGCCAATTTCTCCACATGCGCATATTTCATCATCGTTGGATTGAGATTCTGACTGAGATAATAGATCACATGTTCATTGTGAGATTCATCCTCCTGAACTAAGACCATTCCAATGGTGGAATCATAGGAAGCTAAGTAAAGAAATTAATCCTAATGGTAATTCAGTGGATGCAATAACGGTGCATGGGTCAACGCGTGTTTTAATGCATCAAAATATTTATCAGTAATCACATCCCAAATAAAAGGAACCCCTTGTTTCAACAACCAGGTAAAACCTTTTGTTAACTCAGCATAGTTCGGGATAAACCCATGTAAAAAATTTTCTTTCCCTTACAAACTTTGGAGTTGGCAAATAGTGGAAGGAGGTAAATTGATGATGGCCTCAACCTTCGACAGGTTGACATGAATGCCATCTTTTGAAATGATGAATCCAAGTAATCATCCTGATTGTACACAAAAAATACATTTGTGTGGGTTCAAACGAATTTTGTAATGCCTACATCTCATGAAAATAGCTCGTAAGTGTGTAGGATGATTGTCTGTGCGTAAAGAATGTTCAGGTAAATCATCCAGATAAGGTTGTACAATATGTTTGATATCAAGAAAAGCATAAGACATAGCTCTTTGAAAAGTTTCACCAACATTTTTTAATCCGAAAGGTAATTTGCAATAAGCAAGTTTCTCCCAAGGACATATAAAGGTTGTTTTTTGTTGATCGGCAAGGAGTATTTTTATTTGATTATACCTAGAAAATCCATCCATAAATGAGAAAATTTCATTTTCGACACAATCATCAATAATTTGACCGATATAAGGTGTAGGATAATTATATTTTAGACATGCTTTATTAATGTCCCTATAATCGACACATACTCTTATAGTCCCTTGTTTCTTCATAACAAGAAGTATGTTAGATACCCAATCTGTCAATGGGATTGGATAAATAAATCCTACTCGTAATAGCTTCCCAACTTCAGTTTTGATAGCTACAGCTTTCTGCAAATGTATTGGACGTAATTTTTGTCTAATAGGCTTGGCATTTGAGTATGTCTTAATTTCATGAATAACAATCTTATGATCAATTCTTGGCATCTCTTCATAAGACCAGACAAAAATGTCTCAGAATTCTTGAAATAGGGCTTTGTAAGTGTTAATCTCTTCCATCGTACAAGAAGCACCTATATGAATGTTTTCAATAATTCCAAGTTTAACTGATATGTCAATAGGAACTTTTGTAGAAATATTTCCCAAATTAGTCTCAGAATCCGAATGTGTAATCGAAATGGGATTTTGTGGTTCCTTGAAATAATCAATCGTAAAAATAGACGAAAAATCATTTTCAAACTTATCAAGATTAGGTAAAAATGAATATCTATGATGTAGATCATCCTAGGGTAATTCATCTAATGACAAAAATTCTCGAATACTTTCATCAATGTGAAATACATGTTGAAAAGGATTGGAGAATGATGTCAAGGATAAGCTTGATAGAGAAGATGAATCTTTGTTGATCACATTCATTTGATCAGGAGTAGTTGAAAGTGTGTCAGAATACAATTTTACTTCTTCATATTCCCTTTCACAAGGACTCAAAGGCATCTCGCCATTAAAAGAGTCCAATTCTGATTCTGAAGGAACTACCCAAGTGTCATCAAATGGTATAGTGCTTGATGAGATCATATTGATGTTGGAAATTGTGCGTGGTACGTTGGGTGGAGGAATGGAGAAAGTTCCCATGAGATCATAATCCTTCACTAGTCCTACACCAACATATTCGTATGGGATAGTCGTTTTTCCAACATGTTGGATACTTTCTGTAGAAGCAGGGTTTGATGAATAGTATGACAACTGATCGATTTTCACAATATTTCCTTTATGAGGAAACATGATTACCCAAAAGACTGATGAAACAACAACAGTCATGGCATAAGACTAACTACAACCCAAAATAAGGTTGTAATCAATAGGGGCATAAAAAAATTCCACATCTAGATTAACGGTTTTACCTTCTACTTCTATAGGTAGATCCTGTAGTATTTCGTAAGGATGAAATCCTCTTCCATCAAAGGCTTTCAGGATATTCGTTGATTGGTTGAGTGTTGGAGAACCAAGATTTTTCCAATAGTTTACTGACATTATAAATGTAGATTCCTCCTCATCAATAACACTACGAAAAACTCGTATGGATTTGACTAATACTGGAATCTGAAAAGCCACGTGATATGGGAGTCTCGGTGTAAAATTTTCGAGATCAAAGACCATGAGGTTTGAATCCTGAGGATCAATGGCTCTGATAGCTGATAATAGTAATTTCCTTTGTGCTGGACATGATTGTAGCAATTCTAAGGCTAACATTGCTAAAGGGGATATCACTAAATCTTCAACAATGTTGTAATTCTGAGTAGCTATTGCATATGGATTGAAGGCTAACTTTTGAAGTACACCTTTAGCAAGCGGTTTAATCACTAGATCAGAATTAGGTTTCTCGATTTTAAGTGGCTCAGAAACTGAAGGAGGTATAGCTGGTGTTTGACTATAATTTTCTATCACTTTACCAGTTATAGGATTTTTAGTTCCATAGTCTTGAGATCACATCACAACCATGACTTGAGACATCATTAAAATATTTTCTGATGAATTTGAAGAAGATCCTATCATTTTACTATCTTGAGTGGGAAAAGGATCCCTCAAGACAACGGGTGTGGGTGAGCCTTTGAAAAACTTGGAGACCTCAGACCGATGTGGACACTCTTTGGTATAGTGATCCTCGTCATAGATAAGACAAGGATAACGAGGTTTTTTTTTTTCATCAGCTGGTTCGTTCTTTTCTGTTTTCTCTTTGGGAGATGTAGTTTTTTTGTTTTTTTTCCTTTCTTCTTATTATCAGTTTTAGATTTAGCTGTGGATGAGTCTACAACATGAACGCCGGCAGAAATTTCAAGGGAAGAATCTCCTTTCGGTGAATCTGGTAAATTGTAATGGGAGAAGTAGATTTGGATGATTTCTTCTCACTATTATTAGTGCTAACTGTACCAATTACACAGTCTGTAGCATGAGAACCAGAAGGAGTTGTAGTTATTTGACCTAGACGCTACAAGTCAGGAATTTTTTCGTATAAAGTACCAGACTCTGTATATACAAGGTCTAAGTACTATGCTTGAGCTATGACCTGTTCTTCTGTAACAACACCTCCCTTAGCTACATCTTCAGTAATATTTGGAAGTAATGATTTGATAAACCATTCTGCTAATATTTGATCCAGAATGAAAAATTTCACTAAACGTCGTCTACGTCTCCATTCATGTATGTGATCTGAAATGTATGTCGACGTACTTTGTTTTAATGAATTTAAGAGTTCCGTGCCATTATCATATCAGAATAGAAAATGAAATTGTGTTAAGAAAGTTGTTGCTAATGCGTTGAATTTGTTGAATGAGCCACGTGGTAGTTCAATATACCACTTTGCAGCTAAGCCTATCAATGTTATTTGAAACAACCTCAATCGAATAGAATCATCAATTAAAGATTTGGATGCACACCAGAGGTGGTAAATCATGACATGGTTTGAGGGGTCTTCTCCTGATTTACCTTCAAACTTAGGAATATCACTGGGAAACTTATTCAACATTGGTGGCCAAAATGGAAGATAATAAATCAGATCATTCATGAGGCACGATAAATCTGGCAAGTCCAAAGTTGCAATCAATGGTAACCGATGGTTAGGGTCCTATTGAGAAAACTGATAACCTTGAGGAATGATACCAGTACCAGGAGGAGGATATCCAGGGTAGCCTGGAATAACCTGTGCGGTTGGGATTGGAATACCTCCGGGATAACCAAGGTTAGCCATACCAAACTGAGGTTGAACTAGTATCTGATATGTGCAACCAGGGTACGGTTGATGTTGGTATACTAGATTTTTTCCTACAGGTCCATATTTATATTTCCATTAATACGGTCGATAAAAAAACTGACCTGTATAAGGTTGGCTTGTTACAATTGTACTTGTACCAGGTTTCCCTGTAGATGTCTGAACAATAGTTTGAACTGTAGCTCCGGGTTGGTGAGAAGTGACTTGAAGGATTGGTTGTGATACAATTTCCATTGTTACTTGAGGGGCTGTAGAAATAGGGGTTGTAGAAACTCCAGGGATAGGTGTATTAGGTTGTTGAATAGAAGTTGATGCAATAGTTTGGATAGGATTTCTAGGTGTACTCGGACCAAGTTGCTGAATACTACTAGGTGCAGATACCTGAGGTATAACTTGAAGCGTAGGTTGGACAGGTTGATGGATTTGAGTGTAACCAATTGGCTGACCAGGCTGATTATAAGGTACTTGCACAATAGGTTTCAAATTTTGTTGATTCAATGACGGATTCCACACTTTGTTAACTCTAGGATAGGGAGTTCCCATTAAAGGTTGTGATGCGTAATTTTTCCCATAACCAAGTTGATAATTTGCTAGATAATTTCCGCTAAAATATTGACCTCCTTGGAAAAATTGTTGTTATTAATAAAAATGTGGCCCCAAAGGAGGTTGTTGTCCTTGAAAAGGTTGTTTCCCTGGCATAGGTTACTTCCATTGAAGAGGTTGTGGCCTTGGAATAGCATATTTCCCTTAAGGTTGATATTGTCCTTGAGGCATATACTTCCCTTGAGGTATATACTACCCTTGAGGTTGCGCCCCTGGTGATAAATTGCTACCTTGAGGGTGTCCCCCAGGCGGAAAATTGATACCTTGAGGGTCAGGGATAGGAATATTTCCAGACATCATGTATACATGTTCCATTTTCAACATTTTGGTATGAGATTCATTGGGACCAGGTGATTGTAGAAGCTTTTTGGGAGAGGGATATGCTCCTGAGAAAGTACCAGAAAGTGACTGGTATCCCGAAGGAATTGGTGTACCACCATACAAAAAGGTTTCTGGCCATGAAGAAAACATGGATGACTCACCAGACATGTTTTATGAAGGTCTGTAACTACCTCTGGGTATCGAGTAAAAAGGAATACGGGGTGGTGAATAATTGAGACCAGAATTTTGTAGAAATTCGGTTAACTGAGAATACAAAGGATCAGATTTAAAAGGGCTATAATAAATCGATTCACTATGCCTTGGATCTAAAGATTCTTGATGTGAAGGAATTACAACCTCTTCTTTTGTGTTAGTAATCTCTTCGATACTAATGAGGCCAAGAGGAAGGTTCTCAGTGATGCAAATATTCACTCGAGGTGAATGAGGACGACCAAGGGTTCGGATGATGAACTCCGAAGTATTCTTAGATGAATCAGATTTAGTTTCAGGTACAGAAATTTATGGTTTAGTAGCTGATAATTCACTAGTTGTAGATGCAACTTCAACTAGTTCAGAAATTTCCGCTTGTTCTTGATAACTGTCTATTGCTTGAGGTTGATCTACTTCGTAATCAGGATGTATTATTATAGATGTTTCCTCTTGTTCAGTTGATCCAGTTCCTGATGGTTGACCTCTTTCAGATTTAATTTTTCCTAATTGACTTAGAGTGTACTCAGGGGGTTTCCCCTGCATTCTACAGGAGTGTCTTGATAATTCAACCACAGTTAAATGTTTAAAACACAAAATAAAAAAAATGTCTAAAAAATAGACCTAAAGTCGCTAAGTAAACAATAAAATTTAACACACTCCTACCAAATCTAAGAGACGATCCACACACAAACAATATTTTTCCACACTAAAAACACTAGTTGGTAATGAAATCCAACATCGTAGAATTCTAATGTGGAAAAATTGGTGGTTGGAACAGTTACCCCAATAACCTACTTAATGAAACAGTTTGGTGCAAGTCCCTCCGCTTATGCCATATTGAAGTGTAGAGTACCCTTCCGAAAGTCCAAGTGAGTCTAGCTGACGTATGTTCCAGGTATAGTGGGACCTTCCCTCCACCGTCACCTTGGGAAAAATCTTGAATATTATGGTTACTAAGGTCACCAACGGAAACAAATGTACTTGGGGGAATAATATACGATCCGATATACACCCAAGGGTAGAGTATTAAGCTCAATCCCCTTGAAGGTTCCTTGATATGGTAAATTCGAGGTTTGCCAACAAGTGACCCCAGGCTCCTTAACAATGGTCAATCCGAGGTTTACCATTTGTATTACGTGGATATATTCTATCTTTCCCAATGAGATAGGTACTATTACCTCACTAGTTCCAACATAATCTCGTGCTTGAATCTTTTAAGAAGAGCTTCCCAGAGAACAAATGCAATAATTGGATTTTCCTACCGCAAGATTACAACCTATTCCAAAACACTAGCCTAATCTATGTTGGTGGAATGAGCCCTAGAAAGTGTAAAATATCTATATTGATTTTATGAACGCATTGTGTTAATTTGGATGTTGCTTAGGACAAAGGGTATGAAGTGAAAACTTTAACGATGTTTGTGACCCGACTCAAAAATACTCTAAATGCATCTAAATGAGAAACAACTCCTTTTCAATGAATCTTATTTAAGGGAAAGATTGAGAGATTTAACAATTTTCAAAATGCCAATTCTTTCATTCATAACAAAACTCTTTTTGAAAAGAAGATTATTTCATTAAGAACTCAATTTTAAAAAATGATCAATTATTCTTTTGAAATGAAATTCCTCATATAATCAAATAAAAAACTACAATTCAATTAACGAACCATCTCCAAAGAAAAAAAATTCTAAAACATAAATTTCAAAATTAAAGAAAAATCTAATTTTGAAGTCTATCTAGAATGTTTGAGGATGATTTCTCCTAGTTTGTAATCGAACTAAGAAAAATTTTCTACTTATCTCAGCAGAAATTAAAACATCCAAAAAGGTGTTGGTGTTATATCAGGCTTCAGTAAGCTAGGATCTCTTCCAAATTTGCAAATGAAAAAGGAATCAATTTTCATAAAAGTAAGGTTTGCAATGATCCTAATGTCTCAAAAAGACAATACCATCATACCAGAAAGCTGCAGTAAATGAAAATATCTTTTGTATGGAACCGAAATAAAGTAGGGCAAACTCTCACTTATAAAATGCAAATAGGATGATAAATCGCACAAACACAAAAGTTGCTGAAAAGAAATTCTCACACAAGGTTTGACAACTAGGATAGATCAGGGAAAACATAAAGAATCAGGTTATCTGGCTCTAAAAAAGAGATATTTACTTTTTTCCAAAAATTTCTAGGGGTGTGCAGTTTATAATGGACTACAAAATGCATGCACATTGAATTGAAATAAAAACTGCAGAGGTTGCCTCACTGTTTTCTGCTGAAAACCGCGGAGTCAAGAAAAAAATTGGAGAAAATAAATAATCAACTCCCTTTTCAGGGATTCTTAAAGGTTATCTACCCAACCCAACTCAAAGAAGTAAAAATTAGGAAACTCTAAAATTTAGTCTGAAAATAAATAAAGAAAACTAAGCTCTAGATCCCCAGTATGGTCACGATTTTGTTACGTGGATTAATCCCTCTTGCAGACAAGAGCGATATCCCTAGTACTCAGTGAGCAGCTAGAAACAAACATCCATTTGGAAACCTTTTTCTCTAGATTAATTTAATTTTAGAATTATTATAATAAAGTAGAGAGGACATGCCCCTACCTTGAAATCCAAATGTTCTATGTAGTCTTTTGTCCTGTCGCTCCAAAGTTTCTTCTCTAATAAGTAAAACCTGCAATCAAAGACAAGACAAAATAATCAAAGCATCTGCAACATATAATAATCAAGAAAATCTAACCCAACTTAGTGATCAAGGAGTCTAAGTATTCAATAAGCATAAGAACAACTCAATGAGAAAAAGAGATCCATATGTATTATCTTGAAGAAAAAGAGTAATCTTACAACTTGATGCCTTGATGTTGTACATATTTCTCCTGGGGTCTTGAAAAATTGTTTCTCCTTCAGTTTGATAAGCCTTCCTCTCTGAATACTAGCATGGAGTTATGGACATAAGGGTGTGATCATTCTCATGCCAAGAACAACACACTAATGTAAAAAATATGCACTCTTGAGAATTCTCTTCCGCAATTACATTTACAATCTATTTGTGTCTACCCTTCAGCCTGAAACTTGAGCTCAATTTATATGGAAATGGAGGTGGTTCCAGTTCCATGAAGAAGGGTATGGATTCCACTCACGAAGGGATTCAAGCTCCATGGACCAAGGGATAAGATCCATGAGTGAAGGGATAGATCTCGAACTGATCGTTACTCTAGAAGCTTCTAGTTGGGAGAATATTTGACTAGATAGGCTTCTAGAATTTACTTTTTCTTTTATTTTTATTTTAGCGGGGTTGTGCAGGTAATAGTAGAAAAATTTCGGGGGTTGCCGCAGTTTATTGACCAAACAACAACGCATACACAGGTAAAGGCTAGAAAAACCGTGGAGGTATACTTTTAAGGGTTTTACAGAGCTTTTTCCAATTCCAAGACTTGATTCAAGAACATTAAGGTTTTTTTACTTCTAAGGGAACATGATATAGGTGGTGATAGACCCATATGAACAGTCAAATGTCATGGTGACAAAGTAATGTGTAACACCTATATATAAAAATGAGTTTTTTTCATTTGTATCATCCAAGAATTGTTCATTTATGTAATGCAAAGTAGGTTGCCACTTGAAGTGGCTGATTTTCTAAGGCGTTGATATCTCTTTTGTTCTATTTTTTTGAGTTGGTTTCATAACACAATGACCACAACCAATAATTAGTGTCATGCCACAACCCCATTTGGTTTTAGCCCACTAACCAGGGCTACTAATTTCAAATATGAATATCTCTCAAACCATTACAATAATTATGTGGCGTGTCATATATCAACAGAAACATCTCGACAAGTAGAAACCATCCAAAATATCCTTGACTCAGAATAGAGTAAGTTGTCAAGTCAAAATTACCATGCAAGATCAGGGTATAACCTGGTGCTTCTTAGGTTGACATCAATGAAAACCATTGATCAATAGACTTGACCCTTTTATACATGTTATGCTTCCCTCATGAAGAGAGAATCATTACTATAGATCAGATTGCATACACATATGTTGATCCCATTTCTTCATTAGATTCCATTATTCCATTCGTCAATAATTCTCAGCAACCTAAGAAAATTTTTGGGGTATGTATGTATTCATATTTAATGGATACTTTTGATTTCCCACCCCTAGTCGCGTCTATTAACGCCATTTCTATGGCTTCCATGATGGTTCCTGAAAATGATTTTTTCCGTACCAATTATTTTGAGGACCCTTGGATTTTGCCTTCTTCTTCTACCACATTATAAGAAGGAATATTTGTGGGACTCTTTGTGCCTTTTTTGCAGCTAAAATAGATTACCATGCAATCATTGATAACACTACAATTGTTTTTCCAATCCTTGCTCCGATAGAGGATTTGGACTATGATACGATACTGGTTTGGGAAACTGATTCAATCATGTCTATGGATTGTCTCGATATTGTTTTTACCATCTGATGAGGTTATTATTGAAGCAATCACTGGTGCAAAGAGATCATGGGATGATTTACATCATCGGTCCTATTTTCTAATACAATTTCACAAGGTTGAGTCAAGTTTGTCATGTTCGACTTTGTATGGAGGTGTTCATTGGCCCTTGAACCATTTAGCTCATGCTTAAATTTTTTCCAAAGTGAACATGGAAAATAATTTTGAGACTATGACAGTAAATATTTCCAATAATCCCAACGCTGTAGATAATGCCTTCATACAGGAATATTGTCCTCCTAATGAGGTTAATATCTACACAGATATTTTCAAATAGTTTTGTAATTTCTTCACTTGATCTTATGAATATATGTCTAGTATTGATCCCAACACCGTGCAACATGAAATCAAGACATATAAAAATGTGAAAATAGTCCCCTAGAAGATTTAATCAGTTAACCCAGTAAGGAGTTAGAAATCAAGGATGAGGTTGAAAATTTGCTCAAAGCAAGATTTCTATACCCCATTAGTTTGACAAAATGGGTTTCAAACATTTTTCCTGTCGACAAATGCAAGGAATCTATTCCTGTATGCACATATTTTAGAGAACTTAATAAGGCTTGTTCAAAGAATAATTTCCCCACACCATTTGTTGATCAAATTATTGATGAGTGTGTGGGAAATGATATTTTCTCCTTTATGGATGGAATTTTCGGTTATGATTAGATACAAATTGATCTGGAGGATCAAGACGGATTTCATCTACCCGTGGGGTACGTTTACATATCAATAAATTCCCTTTGGCCTTAAAAATTTTTGGGCTACATTTCAATGGGCCATGTCATATGCCTTCATGAACTTAAGCATATTTTAGAAGCTCATTTGAATGATCTTATTGGTAATTCTTGAAAGAGAGTAGATCACCCAATAAATATTTGATTTTTTTTAGCAATTTTAGTTTTATAAGATTTAGTTGAATACTCACAAGTACATTTTTGTTGTGACTTATGGTCGCTTATTAGGATTTATTGTATCAAAAAGAGGGATCGGGGTTGATTATTTTATGGTTGAGGCAATAATTCAGTTTCCTCCCTCGTCCAATATGTGTCAACTCAAAATCTCCAAGGAAAATCCAATTTCTTGATGAAATTTAACGTAAATTACACTAAGATTACTAACGGATTCAAGTATCAGTTGAAAGGGTCTCATTTTTTTGGGGATAAGTATGCTCAATGGTCATTTGATGCTTTGTAAAAGGCATTGATCTCTTCTCCATTTCCAAATCTACATAATCGTAGCATATATTTCCTTTTATTTGTGGTACTGACAGAATCTACCATAGGTATGTTTTTGATTCAGGAAGATGATGCTCTCCATGAAAATGCCATTTATTGCATTAGTCTTGGACTTTTAGGTCCTGAACTCATGTAGAGAAGTTAGCATTAGCAATAATTCATTTTTTCCAAAGACTCTGGCATTATATTCTTCTTAGGTAGACCATCATTGTAATGTTAATCCACTTCAATATGTCCTAAGTGTTGGAAAGTGTAACTAGGTTCGGTCTTCATAATGACATGTGTAATTATGATTTTATGTAACTGATGAAAAGAAGAAAAATAAAATTATTTTTTAGGCTTTAATCATTGGTTTCATGATTAAAGCTTGATTAGTCTTTAATCATTGGTTTCATGATTGGTTTAGGATTTTTTTAGTTAAAGCTCCCATTGTGAGTTATTAGGTTTGGTCATTAAGCCATAAAATTCATAGAGTCAATGTCAAAATTTGAAGGCCCAATTTTGCGCATACAATCCATTGTAAAAGAAAATTTATTAGCACTCAAAGACCTTGTCACAAGATCTTCTTCATGTCGGCCTATTTCAAGGATGTTTCCAGAATGACAAGTCAACCTACCTTATGGATCAAGTCGGCCTATTTCAAGGAACAATATCACTATATATAGGGTGAACTCGACCTCTCTCAAGGAAAAAATTCGGTCAAGCAATCTAAAGCAAAAAAAAAGTGTGAATATAATAATAGGAGCCATATCATATAAGCGAAGGAAGAAGGATCATCATCAAAGTTTTATTCTGTTATGATCTGGGTTGTTATACTCCACACATGTGACGATCAAGGATTGTATGTTGCAGGAAGGACCTAAATACCACAGTCATATTTAGTGAGCAGATTAAGATGAAAATCAAGGTGATACTTAAGCCGAGTTCAAGGAGAAAGGGTCTCCATCTAAAGAGAAGAAAATCAAGGTGTCATTCTCACTCACATGCCACATTTAGGATTTTTGAAATAGGGTCGAGGGTTTCAGATTTGAGGCATGTAACCAAAAATTTGAATGTTATGAAACTAGCTCCCAAAATAGAATAAAAGAGAGATCAATGCCTTATAAATAAGCCACTTCGAGGGGGGAACCTCCTTTACATTACATAAATGAAAAATTATTCAATGATACAAATGAAAAAACCTCCTTTCTATATATAGGAGTCCATGGGGTCACAATATAATCCTAGTCGACCTAATAATAATAATTTAAGGGCACAATAATAACAATAGTGGGATTTTATGGGGCACAATAATAACAATATGGGGACTACAAGGGTACAACAATAAAAATAAGGGGGCTACACTAACAACAAAAAGGGACTAAACTAGTAATATAGGGACCTAACATGCCCCTCTCCTTAAAAAAAATGTTGTACTCAACACTTCGGTAGCTCTAGATACTTCTGTATAAAATTCGCATCCTCCCATGTGGAATCTTCAATGGGTAAGTTCTTCCACTTGACGAGATACTCTGAAATTGATCGATTTTGTAGTTGTCGATTTCTTGTTTCCATGACTGCTTCGGGTTCCAATATGATTTTTCCTTCCTCATCAAGTTCTGGAAATATTGTTTGAACTAGAAGTTTGTCACCTATAACCTTCTTTAAGCATGAAACATGAAAAACTCGGTGCACTCGAGAAGAAGCAGGAAGCTCCAATTTGTATGCCATAGTACCAATATTTTGCAACACCATGTAAGGACCATAGTACTTTGGCGATAATTTATTATCCTTCTTAGGTTTATTGAGGGACATTTGTTTGTATGGCTGTAGCTGTAAAAATACTCAGTCTCCTACATCAAAATTTCTCTTGCTGCGATGTTGATCTTCCTTTTGTTTCATTCGATTTTGTGCTAAATTTGGGTTATCCTTTAAGAGTTAGAGAATTTTTTTTTGATGCTCGATGTGATATTCCACTGCTTAAACCTTAGATTTTTCTCTTAAATATGACTTGATGGACGGTGGATGATATCCATAAAGAGCCATAAATGGGGTAATTTTTGCTGCAGTATGGAAGGGGATGTTATACCACCATTCAACCAGAGGTAACCACTTGACCCATTGTTTTTGTTAATCAGATACAAAACAACGAAGATATCCTTCCAAAAATTTGTTCACTATCTCATTTTTTCCATCAGATTAAGGATGATAAGATGAGCTATGAGCTAGTTGAGTACCCAAACAAAAAAATAATTCTGTTCAAAAATTTCCAGTGAAAATGGGATCTCTTTTGCTTACAATAATCTTTAGCTTTCCATGTAGATTTTGAATTATTTCCATAAATGAAATAGTAAGTGTACTTGATTTAAATGGATGAGATAATTCACAAAAGTGTGCATACTTGGTAAGTATATCAACTACCACCATGATGACACTCTTTCCTTCGAACTCAGGTAAACCTGTGATGAAATTTATCTTTAATAGTGATCTTATTGAGCTCCAAATAATCCAGACACATGCACCATGATCCATCCTTATTGTGCACCAATACTACTGGAGCAAAGACAGAACTTTGACTAGCTTGAAGTATACCAGCCTCTAACATTTCTGCAATCATACGTTCAATTTCGCTCTTTTGGACATAAGGATATCTGTAAGGCCTGATGTTTGGACTAAAACTTACTGGAATCAAATGAATAACAAGATCATGATAACAAATGGGTGGGAGTCCTTTGGGAGTTTTAAACATTTTGGAATGATTTTCCAAGACTTTTTGGAGATCTGGATAAATATATGATTTTGATGTTGGAACTTCTAGTGAGCATAATTGTGAAATTATGCCTCGTTGTTATTTATTCTGAAGCTTTTTCATGACATTAGAGATTATTATCTTTCGCAACTTCACTACGATACCTTGTAACTCAACTTCCAATCCTTCGAAAAAAAATCAATAAAATTTCTTGAAAAATAAAAGCTATCGTCCCCAAATATTGTAACTATTGTACTCTTAGTACAACATTAGCACCTCCCATATGAATGGAAATCGTTTGACTATTAAATACACATTCCCCCATGGTTAGATTGATATTATGGCATTTTCCAGAGCAATTTATAGTTCCTCCATTTTCAACCATCACTTGACACTCTCGTGTTGGGTATAGGAAGAAATTCAATTCCTTGGCTACCTTACAATGACTAAAATTATGGCTACTCAACACTATTACATTTTTATTCGTGATATGTCCTTATATCTTGAGAGTTTGAGGAGTGGTAATTACTACCAATGCATTACAGGATATGGTCAGACTCATGTATTCTTTATCTGGGGTTGGTTCCTAGTGTATATCATCTTCTTTTGAATTTTCTTGTTCATTTTCTTCCTCCTCTTCACAATCTATGTAAAATAATTTCTTCTCAGCACACTTATGAAATTTAGTATATTTTCTCTCAAAACTGTAGAAAATCCCTTTTGCTCCTTTGTCTTCCAATTTTTGTGATTTCAACCTTGTAGGTTGTGGAAGCCTATGAGTAGCATCACTTCCATCTTTATATATGTGAGTGGTAGGCTTCCTTGTCGCCATAATTTTACTTTCAATTTTTCTTTCCAACCTGAATTCCTTCTCCAATGAATCAGGTTGCCAAAGGCGGACCTCATGTTGGATGTTATCCTTTATAGTCCGTGTTGGAGAGGTAAATCCCCTCTACGGACAGAGGCGATCCCTACTAGCCCAGATCAGGTCTAGCAACAACCGAGTCACGCCAAGACACAAGTTTTTAATTGCAAAAGACCAAGATGCGAAAAGAGGCCTACCTTAAGTCCTACGCTGCTGTCGTTTGTGGAGAAGATGGCACTTCCATCCCTTGCTTTGGCAGATCACAATTCTCCCACTCGACGCGATCGAACACCTGCACGTACAAGAAGAAACAACAAACACACAAGCGTAAAACCTAATACATGCAATTATGTATCAGTTAGAGAAGATACAAATCATAACATAAAACATAAACATCTGAGTGGAACCATAATCGAAGTCGCTTATTATTAATCAAAACAAATAAAGATACAACCTGAGCTCTGACGCTGGATCTTCCTTCAGCAGGTCGACAGAGGAGTACGTCTCGGTAAAGCTCATCAGGAAAAGGACAAGTCTCTCTCTCTTCGGCTGTCTAACGATAATCTCCTTACTATTGATTCAGCTCTATTTAGGCTAGCTTTCAAAGGGAAAATGACAAGCTTATATAGATGGTGGAAGGGGAGTTGGGATCCTTACAATGGTGGGATTGGCCCTATCCTCAAGGAAGCTTCCATTATAGGTGGAAAACCACTTCCCCTACATGGAGATCTGGAGCCAAACCTCCCAACTCATTTTAGAGACTCGTTCAGGAGTTGGTTGGAATCAAACTTCCGCCATTTATTTTTAAAAAACACTCCTTATTAAGCCTGGCGCGGGTGATACACTGGGACAGAGCGCCAGTTGGCACGCCCTCTTTGGTGGATTTCCCCCATTGGCGCAAGGGCTGAACTGGATAGTCGCGCTAAGGCCAAAAAGGCTATTTTTAGGGCTTTTCACAGGAAATTTTCTTCAGGGGAATGATTTTCCTTGTCAAGGAGGATACCATGAAAGTGGTTTCAAGTCATGTCACTGCTCACAGGTCACGGAATAAGCCCTCCAATGTGCGGGACGGGGGATTGCAGGGACGATGAAAAATTACTGTGTAACAGTCCATATGAAGACATAAATCCTGTGTTCCTTTGGAATATTAGTTACCCTTATATTCAATTTTTGGAAGTCCTCAATGTGCTCCACCATTGAACCCTTTTGTTTGAGATTTATCAATTAGATAAAGAAGATGTTTCTCTTTGTATCCTCATAATGTGCTATCATTTCATCCGTAAAAATTGATCATGTGACAATTATTTTATGAGAGAAAAGCCATCAATAACATACAAATGTATTTTGTTCTAAAAATAAAGTTGCAATGTGTATCTTTTGTGTGTTTTGCACATTATGAAAATCAAAATATTTCTGCATCTGTAGTATCCATGTTATGGGATCCTTGTCATCAAACTTCCTCATATCAATCTTTGGAATATGATGTGTCTTCAATCCAATATTAGAGTTTATGAAATCATGATTAAAAATTATTTTATTCTCATCATGAGTTTCCTCTACTGCCTTTTCGCCATTAGGAATCATTTCTTGTATCCATTTTTTCAAACCTTCCATGTATGATTTTATATCATTCTTCATGTCTTCCATGTTGTCTTTCATTTTTTCATAGATCTTAGCTTCCATGCCATCCATATTAGCTTCCATGTCGTCCATTCCATTCTTCAAACCATCCATCTTACTTTACATGCTTTTCTTCAAACCATCCATCTTACTTGCACGCCTTCCTTCAAAACTTCCATTTTATTTTTTGTTACTCTTTGTGAGAGCGAATTTGGTGCACTTGGTCTTGTAATTTTGATATATCATGTTGCACTTCTTCCTCTTCATGAGTCATAGTAGATCCTTATGAGGGCTTAATGGGTGTTGAATTATTCTTAAGGGAAATTTTAGAAACCAATACTAATATATATGTTTCAATATTCCCTTGGAATCACTTCAAAATTATTTCTCAAACAAGACTTATGCAATTTGAAAAAAAATATACACACCTTTTTCTTGCTTTAGGAGCTCGATATTGAAACTGATGTATCTTTGTAATTTCAGATCCTCGAGATATTATCTTTGGCTATTTAGTAGCCCTCTGAATATTCTTTCCAATGCCACAAGTCTAATCTAATTTGGTTTCTTCAAGAAAAATTTATGCCCAATCTCCCACAATGACCTAATTATGGACTGGTTCAATAGAGAGAAATTGTACGACGTGCCACATGTCATTTTTTCCTCCTTCGGCTCTGAAATTGATACAAAGGAAACTATAGTCCATGTAATTTCAGCCACTTCTTACATAATTCCAATCTAATTGTCATACAAAGAGTTATGAAAATTTAAGGTCACCTCTTTGAGATGAAATTTGGGAGCCTGCAAAAACCATAACTTCCACAGATCATATCTCTGAAAATATTATGAACCAAGATCTCAAATTTTTACAAGAATTTTCTCAAGAGTTTTGTGCAAATGGGTTTTTTGTTTTAGCTTCCGAAACTTCATAAAAGAATTTATATCGAAAATTCCATGATGGCCTGTTTGAAGCAGCAAAACCCTAGAATCCAAAGCTCTGATACCAAATGTTATGAAACCAGCTCCCAAAATAGAAGAAAAGAGAGTTCAACGCCTTATAAATAAGACACTTCACGGGGGAAACCTCCTTTACATTAGATATATGAAAAATTATTCGATGATACAAATCACAAAACCTCCTTTCTATATATAGGAGTCCATGGGGTCACAATATAATCCTAGCCGACCTAACAATAATAATGTAAGGGCAAACAATTAAAATAGTGGGATTTTATGGGGCATAATAATAACAATATGGGGACTACAGGGGTACAATAGTAACAATTTGGGGGCTACACTAACAACAATAAGGGACTACACCAGTAATATATGGAACTAACATTGAAGGATGGCCAAGAAGGAAGGACAAAAGGGTTTGACTATTTTTGACTTAAGGAAGAAGAAATTCTTTAAGGAAGAATTGTGAATTGGTCTTGGAGAGGTTTATAGGTCAAGGGTCTTGGTCTTGGTATTTGTCAATTGAAGTCTTTGTAAGAAGAATAATTCATTTGGGTTTTCCTCTCAAGTTGGAGAGGTTTTTACCCTGGCTCACCGCCTATATTATGTGTCTCTTGTTTCTCTATTGTTTAGGATTTGGTAGTAGTTTGATGAAGAATAAAACTATAATAATTTAACTAAAGAGATGATCATAATCTAAAGAAGTTAACATACATTCATAAGCAGTTATCATCTAAGATAAATCTCATAATTCTAATGCCCTAGATTTTTCAACATGGTATCAGAGCTAAGGTGACAAATCAAGGATAGGGAATCTCATCAAGGGACACTAAAGTTTCAAGAGAATAGCATAAAAGCTATTCTCGAATATCATCTTGAAGTAAATATCTACAATAAAGTCTACACCAGAAGAAGTCTTTGGATCATCGCTCAAATAATCATCAAGAAAAGGAAGGCCAAAACCCTACATCTACTCAATTTGAAGAGATATACAAATCAAAGCAACTAGAATTATATTCATCCAAGAGAAGCACTTCAAGGAAAAAGATCATATTATTATCTTGAATAAATTCAAAACCCTTTTTCAATCAAAGAAGCATTCTTGGGATCTGCATTCAATCATAACTTCAAAAAAAATTGAGTTGACGTATCTTGAAGACTACTCATCCAAAGTAAGCTAGATCAAAAAGTGTTTTCATCACCAAAGATATCAAGGCAATCTCCCTCGCTGAAGTAGGGATTTCAACTCAAGAATAAAATACTTAACATTGAAAAATAATATCCAAGAAGCATCAAGACATCATCAAGGAGTCATCACCAATCATCGTCAACAAGGACATCATTATCGAATATCTAAAGTGATCTCTCTCTCTTTGAAGGATCAAGCTTCAAGAGAACTATATTTATCAAGAATATTTTTTCTGTTATCTATATCATCATCAAATTCAAGGAGGAAATAAGCGAAAGAAGAATCTTAACAAGTAAGTATATTTATGTGTACATCTGAATCTATCAAAATGTATTTTTACAAGGAAAACAATAAATTGGTTGGGGCTTCATGTTTTCTTTCATGGAAGAAAAGGATAGGCCCAAATCTGATTGAAAATGAGGTCATGGATCATGTAAAGGGTTCCACCACCAAACCTAAAAAAGAATATTCTCAAGCACTTGCAAGATTTATGAAAGGCGAAGTAAGGGCTCAAAGGATTCTCATAGAATCCATCAAGGATCCCCTCATTCCATATGTAAAACTTGAAACCTAAAGAGAAATATATGAAAAACTAGTAGAGTTGTTTTTCATAAGCACTGCAGGAGAAGTTATCTCACTAATGAAAGAACTCTATAAGTTGAGGATGTCAAAAGAAGAATAAATAGCCTCATATTTTATGAGGATATCTAAAATCAGTTATGAAATTCAAGATCTAGGAGAAATCATGTATGATAGAGAGATGACTACAGTAGTAATAAATGCACTACCAAAGGAATGGGTTAACTTTACTTCAAGCATTTAAGGGAAGAAAAAAGGCACTCCATTCCAGTATCTATGGTCACTAATAAAAATTCAAGAAACTAGGTTAAAGGAAAAATATGATGTAGGATCAGGTGAGAAAAATCAAGCATATGCAACAATGACAAAAAGAAAGGGAAAATTTGGAAAGTTTGATCATCAAAAAAGAAGAAGAAGAATATGGACAAGGTTCAATACTATGGATGTCAGGAATATGGGTACTACAAGAGATATTTTCCTAAGCTCAAGAAGGAAAAAAATAAGAAGAGAAGAAGCCCATATCACTGAAGAAATAGAGGAAGCTGAAAAGAAGAAGTCCAAGAAAGAGGAAGTAAAAGATCTCTACCATGATTGAGATAGTATTCCTCATCTAGTTATGTTCTAGTTTCTGTTTCAAGTTTTCTGTTGTAAAGTATAGGCATAATTAGAAGAGCATGCTAGGATACATCATAACATCATAGAAGAATTAAAAACAAGAGCTCGTGACAAGCATGAAGGATAGCTGGAATAAAATTCTATGAAAGTCACCTATGGAAGGAGATAGCTCTTGGTAACCTCATTGGAAGCATAAGTGGTACTTATCAAAAGAATAAAGTTCATCTAGCACAAAGCTCATCATACATATGTCAAATAGAAACATCTTTTGGATGAGGATACTCATGATTCTCTATTGGAATATTCATTGGAAGGTCCACCAATAAAAAATAAGAAAGTGTTTAATCAATAATTCCAACTTGGAGGAATTCAATAAAAGATGATATGTTGTTAACAAGACGTAAATCTAGTCAAGGGATTGAAGTTATTTCAATCAAGGAAGCTATTGAAGGAAGTCTAAGATGACCTAGAAGAAAAAATGAGGTAATTATTATTGTATTTGATAAACTAGAGTCATGTCATATAGTTGCAGGTAACATGGAGAGCATGATCAAAAGAACAAGGATCTACTCCTTTGAAAGGATGCAGGAAGACATGGGTCACATGTTGACCAGATAAAATCAACATAATATGTCCTCATATGAAATATGAGGTGGTTGACAATAATTGAAGGAACTATGATCAAAATTTCCTGGAAGAAAATGTGTGAAGGAAGAAAGGAAGATATCGTGAAATAAGTAACTATGGAGAAAGAAATCAACATACGAAGGCCAAAATATTTGAGTATGATATATCCATGAAATATATGAAGACCCTAATGGAAGTATGAAAAAGAAGGAGACCCTTGAAAAATTATATCTTTTGGAGATGTGTCAATATGTATGCAGGATGATGATGTGGATCAAAAGATATCATGAAAGACCATCAAAAAAGTGCTTCTGATTTAATGTTCATTTCATATTTTTGAATAATATCTGGATGGGCTTATGCAGGGCTGCCAAAGGAAGAAGCTATGGATTTATTCCAACACTGATGACCATGTAGCAGGATGAAAGATCCTTAAGAAAACATGTCTTGAAGAAGACAACATGGCATGAAGGAAGGTCGTCTATGGACTGGTGGATCACTTTCCAATGAAAGGAATAATGACATGGCTCATGGATGAAAGTGATGGATGGTATAGGCCCTACTAGGAAGTCCTGAAAGATGTAGGCTCTATGAAAAATAAGAAATTCATGACATCGAAGGAAGGAGTTCTACAAGCATCTGTTTGTCCCATGATATCCAATAATGAATGAGAAGATGTTGTTGAAAATTGGTCCCTAGTTGATAGGGAGCCTAGAAACAAGTTTCTAACTTGGTAGAAACTTGGAAGAAAATCCCTAAGCTAAGATGGAGCTTAGGTACATTCCTTCCGTAGGAATGAGTACATTAATTCATTGGAATAGGTATATCCTCCTTAATTAAGAGGGAGAGATAAACACATCATTCTTGTCTCCACTTGGGAAGATAGAATGGAGGATTGGGTAAGCATATGGCATTCAATACTCTTTGAGGATGTAGTAAGGAATCCAAGATAAGAGGAGTAGTGAAAGGACCAACATTATTTGAGGACTTGGAATCCAAGATAAGAATAGTCATGATGGAACATACTCTAAGTGAACCTGGGTGGAGTATGTTTCAAGAGAGACAATGATTAAGGTGTCTATAAATCATTGGTCTCACCAGCATTGTGCTCTGATCTTGTGGGGATATAGAGTTGTTAGTCAAGGCCTTACTATGTGACAATATTGGATGATATGATGTTATACATATGAGTTACTAATTTGACTCTCCTTTTGATAATTATTCATATTGAGAATGACTAAATGCATTGTATGGATTATGAATACCTCCCTAGTTAAGAGGAGTGTTGGAAAGTGTAACTAGGTTTGGTCTTCATAATGACATGTGTAATTATGATTTTATGTAATTTATGAAAAGAAGAAAAATAAAATTATTTTTGATGCTTGAATCATGGGTTTCATTATCAAGGAATTTTATTTTTAGTTAAATATCCCATTGTGAGCTATTAGGTTTGGTCATCAAATCATAAAATTCATAGAGTCAATGTCAAAGTTTGAAGACCCATTTTTGGGCATGTAATCCATTGTAAAAGATAATTTATTAGCCCTCAATTACCTTGTCACAAGCTCTTCTTCATGTCGGCCTTAGCATTTTTCCAGAATGACAAGTCGGTCTACCTTATGGCTCAAGTTTGCCTATTTCAAGGAACAAGATCACTATATATAGGGTGAACTCGGCCACTCTCAAGGCATAATTTCGGTCAAGAAATATAAAGCAAAAAAAAATGTGAAGATCACAAGAGGAGCCATATCATCTAAGCGAAGGAAGAAGGATCACCCTAGAAGTTGTTTTCTGATATGTTTTGGGTTGTTATACTCCACACGTGCGAGGATCAAGGGTTATTTGTTGCAGGAATAAACAAAATACTAGAGTCATATTTACTGAGTATATTAAGGTGAAAATCAAGGTGATAATCAAGTCGAGTTCAAGGAGAAAGAGTTTACATCTAAAGCGAAGAAAATCAAGGTGTCATTGTCACTCACATGCCACATTTAGGCTTTCTAAAATAGGGTTGAGGGTTGTATATTGAATCAAGTAACCAAAAATTTGAAGGATAGCTGAGAAGGAAGGAGTGAAGATTTTGACTATTGTTGACTCAAGGAAGAAGAAAATCATTAAGGAAGCCTTGTGAATTGGTCTTGGAGAGGTTAACAGGTTAGGGGTCTTCATATTGGTATTTGTCAATTGAAGTCTCGATAAGAAGAATAATTTGTCTGGGTTTTCCTCTCAAGTTGGAGAGGTTTTGGCCCTGACCGACCACCTATATTTTGTGTCTCTTGTTTCTCTATTGTTTATGCTTTGGTATTTGTTTGATGAAGAAGAACCCTATAATAATTTAAATAAAGAGAATATACTAATCTAAAGAAGTTAATATGCATTCACAAGCAGTTATCAACTAAGAGAAATCTCCTAATCCTAATGCCCTATATTTTTCAACACTAAGTAGGAAAATGATTGGGGGGAAACTTAATAAATGGATAGTTATTTTGCAAGAACTCAATATTGAGTTCATGTCAACAAAATTTAAAAATTATTTGGTTTTAACTGAGTTGATTTTGGAGTTACCTCATGAGGATGCCATTTTTTATGACGAGGATTCATTTCCAGATGAACACCTCTTCCTAATATCCTCATAAGATCCTAGGTACAGATATATTTTGATATATCTCCAAACAATGAAGTTCCCTTGGTCCTTTTAAAGGGAAAATTTCCAACACCTTTTTAATCTAGCTAAATTTTATTTAATAATCAGTGATATGTTGTATTGTTATGGGGTCAAAGATTGTATTGATGTGGTAAATAAATGTCATCCTTGTCTTGTTTATATGAGGAAAAAGCACACTCATATGGCTCCTCTTTTCTCTATTCTCACTGTTGGTCCATTCACTAAGTAGGGGGGTGGATTTTACTACTTGTCACCCGACTTCGACTAGGGTCACAAGTACATTATCATGACAATAGACTACTTCACCAAGTGGGATGAGGCCATGCTGACCTATGCTAATGATGGTGATGCAGTCACAATTTTTCTTTTTAACAAAATCATTTCACTTTTTAGTATCCCTTAGGAGATTGTCACTAACCATGGAAATCATTTACTAAATAGGATGATGGTCGAGTTGGCTTCTAAATTGGGGTTTTAGCAAGAATATTCCTCCACATTATCCCCAAGAGAATGGTCAAGTAGAAGCAATTAACAAGCCTTTAAAGACAATTTTACAACTAACAATTAATGAAGCTAAGTCGAATTTCTATGTCATGTTATATCCATCTCTTTGGGCATAATGTATGTTAATGAAAGCTACGACATGGTTTAGTAATTTCCAAGTTGTATATGGTATGGAATAGATCCCCTTGATCAAATTTGATATTCCATCTCTTAAGTTAGATATCAAGATTCTTCCTGGAACAATGAGTCTTAAATAATGTCTCATCCACTTCGAACATTTTCATGAGTAGCATTGGGATGCAACCACAATGAATGAGGCCCATAAAAATATTGTAAAGGCTTAGTATGATAAGTACATGCATCCTCCGGTTTTCTTTGAAGTGGACGTTGTGTTAGTTTATGACCAAGATAAGGACGTCCTTGAGGTAGGTAAATTTAAAACCATATGGCATGATCCTTACATTGTTAAACATGTGTTAAATAAACGGGCTTATGAATTGGATGATTACGAGGAAAATGTGTTGCTTGAGCCCATAAATGGGTTTTATCTCAAGAATTATTATGCCTGATTTGTTTTTCAAGCATTTTCTTTGTTTTGTAATTATTGTACACAGTAATGATTTTAGTGTCAGATTTCTAGTGATGTGTCTGATTATGTCTTAGACGTGCTTTTCCAGGTGTCAGTGGGTGATCTGATCTACTTAGGATTCGAAGACGAAGCTAGTTGTTACACCCTAAAACTTAGCTTCTGCAGCATGGGTAATTTACTATTCAAATATCTATTTATTTATTTTTGACAGCACGTGTATAGGATCTGTATCTAACAATATGGCTAAATACAATGTTTTCATTGAACTAGTCTTGGGAGAAATATCACATGGTATACAATCATTAGTATCTCATTTGGATTCTGAGTTAGTGGTGTCACAACTCAACAATATTTATCATGTGTATGATCCTTTGTTGTTTCTTTAATTCCTTATAGTGAGGTTACTTGAGTGTTCTTTTATTTTTCTTACATTCATATTCCAAGATCTAGAAATCATGTTGTTGATTCTATTGAAAATCATGTTTAGATTGGCACATTAATTTTTCATAAATTTGATAAGCACGGACATTTTAACACAAAAATTAAACACATGGTTGAGTCATATATATATATATATATATATATATATATATATATATATATATATATATATACACACACACACACACACACAAAATGTGAACAAATTTCTTTAAAAATTAAGGCTTCTAGCTTGGTGATCATATAGTCTGATCACTACATCAGAAGCCTTATGGCTGAGGTCCCTACCTTGGATGTGTGTCATGATATTGGACGATGGGATTAGCCACCCATTGGAATAGTTTAACCTAAGCATGTGTTATTCCTACCACATGTCTCTAAATTGTCTCAAGAATGTCTTGCACTTGTGCTATTAGTAGGCAAGTTAAACGCTCCAAGTTCTGGTACACGGAGTGAATAATCGTCTCTTCGTCAATGGTTTCTTCCTCTTCGCCCCTACCTTAAAATCAATTTTGGGGAAGGCCCTCAGGTCTAAATGGTCTAATATATACTAAAAATCACCTTTTTTAGTACTTTTATTCCACACAAAAAATATTACTTCTTGCACACATAAAAAATAAAAAATAAACGAATATATTTCAAAATTTAATCATATTTTTTAATCATGTATGTCTCCCCACGTAGCATGCTCTTAAGGTACTAGCTCTGGGTATCCTCATAAATCTAGTCCTACATCGATGCAATCTTCTATGGTAACGACTTGTCGCTCCCACCATTGAAAGAAATTGTCATCGAATATGGATTTGGTAACTCAGCCACCTACAATTCCACCCATCAATTCCTCCCACCTCGCCATACGAGGTTCTCTTGAGAAAAAAATCTGAGGTATCAGTCGCAGTCTCAAGGAAACATACAAAGATTACACTTGTAACCAAATTATCATTTGCATCCATCTCACTGTCCCTACATGACTGACCTTTCATGGTATCACTGGTACAACTTGGTTTCCTACCACTGATACCACCCAAAAAATAAAAATGGTGATAGCCATGGTGATAAAGGTTTGTGTTATTGTTAAATTATAAACACAATTTAATGTTGCAGTAAGGCCTCCACATATACCCCTATACCTGGAAGGATAGACACACCTGTACTACAACCATGATAACATCTTTATTATTCCATTCAAAATACCATCTCCAACAATTAACATAGGATATTTTGCAGAATCCAGAGTTGAACAAAATGGATTCCTGCCTTCAACGATATGAATAAGAATTTATGGCCCAATGGTTGATGATCGTAAGTTAATTCTGTATGAGGCCAACAATAGAAATTTTTGCATGCCATGTTCTTACAATTTTTCTTATCTTTATTTTCATCATTAGCACTTCAAGAGTCTTGGCTTATACAAATCCAAGAGAAATAATCTCTGTTCTCTTGGCTCACAATGCTTACATTCAAGAGAGCCACATGATGTATCCTCCTCAAGTTGGAATATGTTAACTAGGGCGTATCATCACTTGTATTTCCACTGCAACAACGACAACAACATGATCAACAATAGAATCAACTTATGTAATCAAAATCACAGTTTCATGTGAAAAAATATCATTTATTTCCATCACCTTCATCAAACTCATGTCTTCCATAAAATCATTGTCTTGGGAGAAAGTAGAAATGGATAAAAAATTTGTTCTAACATAAAATGTCTTTGAGGCAATCCAACCTTGTTGTGAAAAATCACTACCTTTAAAATGAGTTATGAAGAGCTCATTGGAAAATGATATGCAAAGTGAAAAGTATAGAACACATTTGAAATTATTGTTTCTGTTTGTGCTTTTCAACATATAGAGAGCACACATCATAATCAAGTAGAAGAAGATGGAAGAGGCATGCCACAGATTACTTGCATTGTTGTAGAGAATTTGAAGAGAACTTATAAGATCCTCTTTAACATCATTAGCAACCATTGTAATTAAACCCACAAGCTAACATTTTACTTCTACATTTTAGAACTTTCTATTCAAGTAGCTATTCCCATATAAGCTAGCAATGTATTTTGTTGTATGCTCTTGAACAAGAAAATATGATCAAGCCTTGAATTTCTTAATCAATACTTGTTCAATAAATATTGGGTTTGTCACTTTTGTGCTTTATGCACTGCCATCATAGATCATAAGGGTTGAAGTTAATGCCCCTATTATGTCATAAATAAGGGAATATGATGTGTGAAACTAACTACTTTCACAAAGACTTGAAATTACTGAAGATAATCAACCTTGGTATGTTGGCCAAAGCACACATTTCAATTTCGTGCAATGCTTGTGAAAATTATTCTTGCATGAATTATTTTGAATGAGCAACTATTACATTTATCAAACTTGAAATACCATAAGAATTTACAATATGATGTCTTGCATCCTTTAACTAAGCAGAAAGAGTTGTGAGAGAAACAACGACCTCTGATCCAACTAAGACTTCATTTCCAAGTTGTGAAAGCATAATAATTTTTTTAGTAGATCTAGCTTTCAACTTGGGGAAAATCAAACTATTTTTCCTACACCATACTGGAAAGAAGAAAGGATGCATTCTATTGAATAGTAGAATGACCATTTATTAGTAATTTTACTAGGATATCCACACCTACTACTCATATTGTTGCTGTTCAAATCCCCTATGTATTTCTACAAGGATTATTCGATGCGCCTATATGAAGGCCATCCACAAATTTCCCAATCTTAAGGATTGGTTGGAGTTTCTCCCAGACCATGGTAAGAACTCCCTCAATTGAGAAAAATTGTAAACCAAAATTATCCTCAGAAAAAACATTTGGTTCAAGGTTATGCATCCTAATTAAATACACCAGTTCTTCAATCTAAAATGTATTTGGCTTTAATAGAAGTGTGTTGCAACTTGCAACTGATGGAGTGATCCAAGAAAATTTCAACAATATTTTGCAAAATAATAATCTGGAATTGGTTTGATGAAATGGTTAGTGGCTTGTCATTACCATTGATAAAGTGTACCTTGTGAGTTAATACTTAAATGCACTAACAAAGTTTTATTTTTTGAACTGAGGTTTGTTTGTAATTTTGTAGTTTGATTTGGAATTCCTCCTTATTATTTTTTCTACTCCTAAGGCTATGAAAAATATTTTGCTTCATTCATTGAATGCCCAAAATCCATATCTATCAAGCACTTGTTGTAATTTTATATACAAAAAGTAGTAATGATTGTCACATGTCTTAGTTACAGTGCATATTTATTAATTAGACACCTGCAACTACTTGATTTTCTAGTTTATGATGTCCAAATTGTGGTAGCTGAGACAATTATTATCTAAGTGGCCATATGTTCTAAACTTTTTGCAATCAACTATCTATTGTGAACTCTTTGTTTCCTCATCTAGATATGTTGCATGCTTTGAAATAGATTGATTTTTCTTTCTACCATTTTCCTCAAACAAATTACTTAAATATTATCATCAGGAAATTGACGATTGGAATTATTGTTCCCACTGTATTTATGCTCACAAAGCCATATTCGAAGTAAATATATGAAAAATATAAATCTACACAAATTTATACATACATAGAGTATAAGGTTTTCATGCCGAAGCGAAATTAAAATTGACCCATGATGTATGTTGTTGGTTATTTCTCGCATGTGTGTACAAAAAGATGAAATAATCACTTTGTTAGTTGGTAACATTCAATAGTTAGAAACCAGGTAAGATCCATAATCCATAAAATAGTAAAGACACAAAAATGATTTTATGTAAATTAAACAGACAAAATACTATTTCATAAGAAAAACCCAACAAAAGGGAAAGAACGTTTAGTAATTAACACGTTTTTTTTACCGTAACATGAGCTCACTGTGTTACTAGCTACAAGGGGAGAAACTCAGTCTCTCCTAAGGGATGGGCCCTTGTCTCCTTCTCTCTCTCAATCCTCTTTCCTTCTGCACAATACTGTCAGCATAACCTTACTGTGAATGTCTCCTTGAGTTCCTTAGCCTGACTTTTATTTTATAGACCCGAGAGGATGCGATTTTCTAGAAATATTTCCATAACCACCGTGAATCAATTTTATTGAAAAAGCGAATCTTTTTTGTCGATTTTCCCTTGACAAAAAGGTGGGAATCCCGATGTGTGCAATAGTGTGCTATCAAATCCACCAACTGGAGAGTTAAAGATGTGGAAATAGTTATCATGTGGCTTTTCTGTTGGTATCCACGCGATCTCATGAGTTTACTGAAGAACATGCACACTATCAGAAAGCTACATGGTGAATGAAATTTTGGTTTCTTCTTAACTATTTTCATATTTTCAGGATTGTTTTTCACCTAGGATTGCTTTCTCTGATGTTTGAACATGTTTTTGACTTGTGATTGTGTTGTTATTGTCTATATGAAAATTTAGGATAACAGTTTCCTCCTGATGCACGAGGTGGGGAGCATGTAAATGTAAACCTGAAGTGCATCAAAAATGTTTTTATTATTGAACTATGAAACACTGAAGTTTTCAATGACAAGGAGTGTGAGAAATGTTAGAAAAACCCAAGGGATTGGATGAGCGATCACTTGTGCAAACAATACATATGAGTGATATATATTTATATATATAATTTATTGATATAAAGGAGGCAGGCATGTCCCATGCTTATGGAAAATGTCAAAGGAAAATACAAATTACAATGATGGTCATAAAATACTATATATAATATTGGATAGCTAAATATATTGAAAAGGCTGATGTTATAATTTTTGTTCTTGATATATGTTTGGAAATTACTGAGAGGCGAGTGAATCAGTAATTTAAAATTTAAATTTTATCTCAACTTAAATTTATTCTTATGCAGCTAATGATTTATGTATATGCTCAAATATTAATGGTTTCCTTTTGTATTTACCAAAGAGAGAGACATTTACAGATATGCTTATTCAAAATTCAAGAGAATTCACACAACATTCAAGAAACAACACATGAAGATGCAAGATATATGCGAAAACCCATAAGGGAGAAAACCACAATTATTTTTCCTGAAAGTGATTTGAAGGCAAGCTCCTACTTCCCTATTACATCAAATTTTTGTGGATCCAACCTACAAGAGGCTGCTACCTCAAGGAAGCTCCAACTCCCACAAAGTTTACTGCAAACTACAACCCCCACGAGGCGTCTACCTTAATAGGATACAACATATTCTTTATCAAGGTATAACTTGAAAAGAGACTGCAATCTCCCAATCTCATTACAAAGTAAAGTGACCTGGTTACCTGTTATTTCTTCTCTCAAGTTTGTTTCTCATATTCTCTGCTTCTCTTATTCATTTTTTTTCTTTTGCTGCTACTTTTCTCTCCTTCTCCTTACCAAAAAGTTGTTCATGACTCCTCTCATATAAACTTATTAACACCAAAATTTATTTTGTCATTAAAAAATGTATCTTTTATAAGCATAGCTTATTGGTTGTTTGTATTCTATGCAAGAATTCGAAATGATGCACTATCTCCTGGTCTTCTAAAACTATTCACAACTCTCTTCATTTTCAAATCTAATTTTTTTTTTGTAATATAAAGTAGAGCTGAATTA
Organism: Pinus albicaulis; assembly: GCA_034641835.2. Taxonomy (NCBI): domain Eukaryota; kingdom Viridiplantae; phylum Streptophyta; class Pinopsida; order Pinales; family Pinaceae; genus Pinus; species Pinus albicaulis. The sequence goes on from CM076569.1 coordinate 548,256,333, forward strand.
TATAGCTCAATAGTAATGATTGTAAGAGTCAAATCAGATTTGTATTAGCTACATTTTCCAAAATAGTACGATACATTTTTCTTTTTTAATGAAATAATATGTTTTCTTTATTGTGTCTCAATGCATCATGTCCCATTTTTTACATCAAGTACAACCAATCAACATATTTATTTAAAAATGTTCAACCTTCACATTAAATATCATAGCCTTTGCACTCCACATCACTTTCAACTTTTTCTCTTCAAGCAACCTTGCAATAATATCCATCTATTATTCAAAATAAATCAACCTTAACACAATATCATCACGCAACCTTGTAACAATAGACATCTAGTACTCAACATAAATCAACCTTAACACTATCAGAAACATGATTAGTTGACATCAATGTTAACAATACCAACATTCTCCCCCTTTGGCATTGATGGAAACATAAAAATTCTTTCTCCTGTTTATAGTGATAAAATACCCCTTCTTCCCCCTCCATTTTCCTCATACCTCTACTTACCTCCCCCTCTGACATCAATGACAAGGGATTTTAAAAATAAAACTCTAATCGTTTATTTTGTCTTGTAGGTTTCTGAGAGGCTTTGATAAGACCTATTGACATGTAACCAAATAATTCATAAGAGCATGCCAGCTATTAATGTTAAGGCACGAAGGCATATTTGGGCACAAAACCCTAATTCATAAAGGTACCAACAATTATAATCATGTTCATAGAAATTCTGAATTTATTAACAATAGTCTTTTTATTAAAGTGGTTGGAAATGTAAATTGTTATCGATATTGTATTAACCAAATGCATTAACATGATCTCCAAGAGGAGTTAATGCTGCTCCAATTCCATGTAATGTAGAGTTACTCAAAATCACTACACACTTTAAGAAATACACATTTATAACCTTATAGTCTAATCTTGAAAATTTTAATGAATAAATAAGCAAGCAATATTGGCAAAGAATGCATCAAATAAAAATGTTCAACAAAGTGGAAAACAATGCTTTTCCCGATGAGTATGAAAGGTTTTTGGATGCACTTGTTCTTTGGAAATAACCTTTGCTTTGGAGCATTATTCATGTGGTGAATGTCGACATCCAGAGAAAGTTTCAATGCTAAATTCAACGCATGTAAAACATTATTTTTCCATAATATATGTTGTGGAATTATAAATATATAATATGCAATTAAACCACATATATATATGCCAACGATATTGAAGAGGTTGTCCAATAAGAAATATAAAGCAGTAAACGATATAAACACTATCATAGTTATATATAACGCTACAATATATGTATCCAAAAATGTGTAACAATGTTCAACATTAATATATTAACTTTGTAGTTCTACATATAAAAAGACTGCAATTTATTCAACATTTGGTTTTTTATCATCGTTCAACGCTGATTTTTTGAGCACAACTTGTTTATAATTGCATTAACGTTGTTCCAAATGTGTTGATACATTTTTTTTTAAGAAAAATATGCTTTCAATTATATAATTAGAGAGAGTACATTATATTGGATCCTGTTCTTCCCCATATTATCAGATCATATGACAAAAAAAGAAACACACATCCTCCTATAGTAGTTCATAAAATAGTGGAACTATATCAGTGAGATAATTCTACAGAATAGTATGCAACCGACTATCAGTTGAGAAAAATAAAGATAACTCAATACCAGACTGTGGATAGAGTTAGTAGATTGAATGATAAAGTGGGAAGGATGGAAAAAATCCTTCAACAGATATTACATCAGATACAACAAACAGACATGCCTGGCACCAGTGCCAAGGACCCAGCCCCAGTTTCTTCTTCAGAGGTATAACAGTATGTCTTTCAGAAATAATGAAATTAATGGTGTCTTAAATTTTGATGATAGTACTGTTTAGAAATCATTCTACAAACTGCTCTAGGAAAGCAAGTATAGGAATCATAGAACAGACAGCTCAGGAAAAGTTTAGGAGGATGAAACAATTTCAGTTAAGTTTAGGAGGATGAAACAATTTCAGTTTTGGACTGCTTATCATGCTTTTAGATGGCCAACAGACCTGGTTTCCTGCGGGCAGGTTGAGGCCAAGGTTTAACTTTTAACTTTTATATTTTGTAGCCTGCCTTTAAAATATAAATAGAAAATGGAATGGACCCACCGAATTTACAAAAAAAAAAGAAAAATACATAGAAATTCATCACAAAAGAACACGATTCTCCATGTATCAGAATAAATATGTTTTTTAAGATATTTGAATGATGCCTGGATCAGTTCTAGAATCATGGTTGTATGAGTCATAATGAATGACTCCGGGAATACCATTAATTCCTCTTTTGGAAATAATGTCTGCTACGATATATGTGATCATATGAAATGTTCTGAAAGGATTTCTCCATATCTTTTATCTGCTTCATCTTGTGGGACATTTCTGGTGGTTGTAATCAACCATGACCCTTGATCCAATCAATACATATTTTAGAGTCACCGAATATCTGAATGTCCTTTATGTCAGGCAATTGTGCCAAGAATAGGATACCCCAGAGTGATAAAATTTCTCACTTGTTGTTTGTACCTTTTCCTGCCTCCCACCAATAGTGCAAGTATTGTTCTGGTTCTCTAACAGTGAGGATTCCGCATACACAGTTGTTGTTGTTGCATGTGCTATTGAAGAAACTGACTGAAAACTTGTTCCAAAGTACCTTTTTGATAGTTTTTCCCTGCTTAATCTCATATTTCTTGGGTCCAATTTCTGAGAAATATGATACAATCCCCTACACAAAATATTTAACATTCACTTTTTTTTTTCAAATATAATTTTATTTCTGCATTTCCAGATACCCCATATGATGTAGAAAGGTAAGGAAAAATATTCTTGCAGAGTAGAGAACCATTTTTTTAAAGCATTCATCTAGTGCAAGGATTGTCCAACTCCCGTCAATTTGAAAATGTTGTAGTAGATAATTCCAAATCTCTATGGAAAATGGGAAGTTTATGAGAAGATGTGATACCTTTTCCGAGATTTGCATACATAATGGACAAATACTACGACCCAGAAAACCTCTATGGATTAAATGCCCCCAAGTTAGAATTTTTTCGTAGAGGGTCAACCAACCAAAGCATATAAGTTTTAGTGGATTCTCCCACTTCCAAATCTTGTGAAACTAGTGGGGATTTACTAGATCTGGAGTATTATTTGTGATATGTTTGTAAATATGACTTACTGAAATATGATTTTCGTTAGATTTCCCATTCCATGTTAGCCTATATTTATCATCTGAAAGTTGTATCCCCACAGCCTCGGCCTGCTAACATTTTTGACCTGTTGTATCATCTGAAAGTTGTTGATACTTAGATAAGCTATGCTTTTAATGCAAACCAGTCATTTTCATTTACAATCTGTTCTTAAAAAAAACATGGTGCAAACTAGGGCATAAAACTGTAAAATCTACTCCATTTGCAAATACCTTACTCAAGTTATAAAACTCAAATTAAAAGTTGTTGCAGTTCTTATCGACCGACCATGTTGTCATAAAGGAGGAATATGCAACATAAAGAAAATTTCGTAAAAAAATTGGAGAGCCAAAAAAATCGAGAACGCTCTCATAAATATGTGAGGAGATTGTTGCAAATATATTTGAAAATAACTCTGTAATTAAAAGAGAGTGGTATAATATATTCTCTGTTGAGAACGTTGTAACAAATTCTCCATCCATATTGAAATATTTCTCCATCTGCATTGATGAACGTTGTATATTCTTTGTATTTTCATAACATTCTAATATTGATGTAAGGTCCAAATAATTGACATCTTTCCAATGTTCAAGGCTCAAATAATATGTATGTGTTACTTTATTGCAACATTCAAGCTCCAAAGTATATTAATGATCAATATTAATACATTGGTACTTAAATATATTGTATGACCCACAATGTGCCAATGCATTATAATAGTGCTCAGATGAATAACACATAGTATAGTATTGATGCTACTATGCATTAATTATTGATTTGCTGCAAATTTCTTCAACGCATAGTGTTGTCCAATGAACATTATAAGCGTTGTCCAATTGATTTATATATAGATTATTCACTGTATGTATTGTCTTTCTCTTTGTCTTTTGTCATTTATGCTCTCGTCAGTTCTGAATAATCATAATAATATCCCTGACCACATAGTCATTACTCCTTTTTTTTTCTTGTGTTACCTTTACTGCCACAATTTATTCCTTAGCATCTAGGCATTATTTATAGTCATTACTCTTTTTTTCTTGGGTTATTTTTCCTGCCACCATTTATTCCTTAGCATTACATATAGGTATTATTTTGTGCCCTCAATTCTCTTTGGACATTCATTATTACTGTTGGTGATGCCTCTTACAATGGCATGGGTTGGTGAAATTTGTGTTTTCCTCTTTTTCATTTTCTATTATATGTATTCTCTTTTATATTGAAATTCCATTGCAATAGTAATATTGCTTTGAATTTTGCTTCATTTTTTGCTTTGAGTTCCTACACTAGCTTATTAGTTGTCATTTTCATTTTTTTAAATGATCTACTCAACACATTTTTCCAAGGATAGTACTTTTCCAGAGAGATATAGAGAATGATATTTGCAATATGATTCTATTCCTTCTTCTGCAAATGAACTCTACATTAAGAATTTGTTCAATATTTTTTATCCATGTTCCACTATCTTGTTAAAGCACTTCAATACATCTTTTTTCCTTTTTGTTGATAAATAAACTTTAATTATTAAAGAATTCACCATTTGTATACATGAGATTAGATAAAAAAATACATCATTCAAGTATTTTTTCTCTTAATATGATGTTGAAGTATCTAGAGAAATCCTAGTGATGCAATGAAATGTAGCAATGTAGCTTAATCACTTGGTGCCCTTTTAATAGTAGAACAAATTTCATAGTCTTCTTCAATAGAAGTTATTGCAATCATATAAGATATATTCATGCAATGATCCTTTATGCCATATGGTTCAAATTTCGATCTCATGATGCTTCATGATGAAGAATTCTAGATGTTGAGAAATATAAGGCAGAAGTATAAGGATGATTTCTCTTACTTGATAATTGATTGTGATGTATTTTTACTTTATTTGATTAGCTTCTTAATTTGCTTATTATTATTAGTGTTCTTCTATCATCAACCAAATACCAAAACAATATAACAATGAGACAATAGAGCACAATATGTAGGGGACCAGTTAGGGCCAAAACCTCTCCAATATTAAGAGGAAAACCCAAAAAAAATATTCTTCTCATAGAATCTTCAATTGACGAATTCGAAGACCTAGACCCTTGACCACAACCCCTCCAATACCAAGTCAATGCCTTTCCTTGATGAAACTTTTCTTCCACAAATTCAAATTTAGTCAAATATGCATTCCAATGACAATAACTTCTCCTTCGACCTCCTTTTTCGAACCTTCAACTTTCTGCCTGCAATTCGGCCTACCTGTAGAAACCCTAGGTCATACGTGTGATTAAGGTAATGGATAAATTTCCCTCTTTTCCTTTTCACTTGGTGAGATACTTTTTCTTCAACCACTCAACCTTCAAGATGACTCGTTTTCCACCCAAGTTCAGATTTCTGTGGTGACTGTAATATTTATCCTTTGGTAGCTGAAAAGTGTTCCCTAGTTGCAGATCATACGTGTGAAAAAGATGTCTCAAAAAAAGCCCAAAAAATTTTGATTTTCGTTCTTCCCTTTCTTCTCCTTTCTTTGCTATGGTATGAGGCTCCTTATTGTCACTAGATCAAACTTTTGTGTTCCTTGAATGTGTCCTTGAAGAGAGGTTGAGTCCTCCTTTATATAGGTGTTGTTCGGCTAAAAAATAGGCCAACTTCTCTTGGCAGGCTGACATAATGAAGTATCAAGGCCGACTTGACTTGTGGATTGCATCCTTTATCTTGGAGGGGGTTCCTTTAAAATTTTAGACTCATATTGACTCAAATAAATATGTAACATGCCCAAGAAGGGTCTTTCATACATGAAAATGACTCCCTAAACTTGTAGACTCAATGACAAGCCGTAGAAGCTCTCAATGGGAGCTTAATCAAAAAATAAATTCTCTTCAGAATGAAAACCATGCCTCAAGATCAATAATAATATATATATTTTCTCATTATATCAAATACGTAAAATCATGATTACAACTATCATTATGAAGATCGTGTTAGTGTCAATATTTGCATCCTTCCACCAATGATCAAAATTAAATCTTTCATGTCATTTTTGGGGCCCCACTCAGAAATTTTTTATCATTCCAATGGGTCATAAAAAAATTTAGTCACTTGGTGCAAATTTTCATCAAAGTTCACTCTTTTCAAAAAATGTCATCTTATTACTTTCCGGCTCATTCTATCACATGATGAATGTCCATTATTTCATGAGTATTATCATCTTTTGAGTCATATCATCATGAATTCCATTCAGTAAATGTGTCCCTTAGGTCTAAGGGTTTTCAAGGTCCAATAAAAAAGCAATTATGTTGCATAAAAGACCAACAAGACTAAGAGTGATCAATAAATTCACTTTACTATGTAAATTTGAAATGTAATATTTAGTTTTTATTTCATTATGTATTTTTCATTTCATCAATATGTAATAAGTTCATAGTTCCAATATAGTTGTCAACTCAAATATTTCATGTGCCATGAAAGCTCAGAAGATTTACAGTATAAAGTGTTCTCAATCCATCAAATGATCAATCTCCAAAGATTAGAAATAAAAGTGAAAGGTAAATATGTCAAAGTTTAAAGTGAATGAGAAGATGAAAAGTGGGTCCCAAAGGCAAATGCATTCAAATCATCAAGTATAAATCCCATCACAAGAAAAAGAAAACATTCATTTTCTCTCCCAACCATCGAGCTCACACTCCCTCAAGTCGAAAAATTAGTTTGAAGGGCCAAAATTAAAAATTTGGGTGGTGTTCCGCTCCTGGACATTAGGCGATGTGCTCCTGGATAAGGGTGTTGTGTTCCTAGAAGTTAGGCGTTGCACTCCTAGAACTAGCATTGCGCTCTTGGCCAGTTTTTTCCACAACCTTCAAAACTTCGTGCAACTGCTCCAAACCACCAAAAAAGGGTTTCTCCACCTAATTACAAGTAAGCAACACCATTCTTGCCCTCCTAGAATTTTCCATTTGCAAGGTTAAGGTGTTAAATCTCTCATTCAAGTTTGCTAAGTGTTTAAGCTAAGAAAACCTAAATTTCATTCCTACAGCCCTAAATTATTCCCTAGACCCTGAATTCACTTCCCATATCATATTAAACCCTAATCCTATCCCTACATCACAAAATCCCTGCCCCCAAACTACATTTCCCAAAAACCCTAGCTCCTAGGCCACCAATTTTCTAAGAAGATTCCCCTATACCTGTAATCAATTTCCCCATCTCATTTCCCTAAGTATTTTAATCCCATATTAGTCCCCTAAGTTCCATAAACCCCTTCCCTATTTCCCTAATTTTTCTTACTCCCATCCCCACTCCGTAAACCTATTTTTCACTCCCCTTTCCCTTCCATAGGGTTTCAAAACTAAAAACACTATGGAGGAGGAAGCCAGAGATTACATGGAGGAAGAGGAGGAAAGAGATGAAAGGAGACCTCGAAAGGGAGGAATAATTCTAAGCCTTGAGCCCACCAACACCAGAGAGCTGATGGCCTCACCTACGACAGTCTCTTGATTTGAATATGTTGGTTGCCTTGATTTTTTCTAAATGATCCAAACAGTTCTTGAGCATAGTTTTCATCTCAAACCTTAGAGACAATCAGGTGACCCTTGCAGGTGTGAACTTCACCATATCCACACCTATTATTGCTGCTGCCATAGGGATACCAAACATGGGTGAGAAGAGGTTTAAAGTCAAATACTTGGATGACTAGTATTATGAACCATTCATCAAACCAAGGTACATAAATGAGAGAAAGAGAGTCTTCCCTTTCAGTTACCTTCTTGATAGGTATACCCCCATGATGAAAATCATCATGAATTAATTCTCTTGTGAAGGAATATTATCTAGACTTTACACATATCATATTAGACTGCTCATGCACTTCACAAGAGTCAAGTTGCTCAATATCCCATACTATTTGATCAAGAGCATAGGAAAAATGGCCTACATAGTACAAAAGAGAGAATATGATCAACAAATGAACATCTTGTTTCATCACTCCTTGATCAAAATCATTGTACTCCATCATCTAGATCAGTTTCACATTTCATGGGATACCTTCATTACCAATGATTTTTTCACTGCTCCAAAAGCTCAACATGTTGAATACATCCCTCCTTCATCTCAGCCTTCTGCATATATTCCTTCATCAACTCAACCTACTAGACCCATACCACCACCATCATCAGTATTTCAGAGTCATATTGGGTCATCTAGCAAAGTTGTGGTAAAAAAGCCTACAAATACCAAAGAGGCTGAGAAAGACACATTTGATAAAACATATCAGAGAGGTCATGGGCAGGTGTTTTCCCCGCAAATATTTGGAGAGACCTTGCCTTATTCATCATCAAAGAAAGTACAAAAGGGAAAGAAACAACACGAAGAGAAATTTGTGCATGAGGATGAGGACCCTCATAATGAGGAAACAAATTTTGACCTAGTTGAATTGGATCAACATGATGAGCATGAGGCCTCCAGTTTGATTTTCAAAGAGAAGGATGCCCAAATTAGAGAGCTACAAACTAATTTGGATAGAGCTCAGTTTGTCATTTCATTTCTTGAGCAAGAGAATAAGTAGCTAAAATATTAGCAAGTGCTTATGGAGCTAGAGCTGAAAAAAAAAAAAGAGAGGTAAAGCCATGATTCCACTTGATGATATTTATCAGCATGACATCCAAAGTAGTAGAACAAGACCAAAGACAAGAGGTCTTAAGAGGGCTTTACAACAACAGAAGATTGAGGATGAAAAACTCACTTCTTAGGAGAGTATTGCCAAGGAGGTTGAAGATGACTGAGAAATATGGCTTGATAGGGTCAACATCCATCTTGAGAAACTCCTCCAAAAGGCAAAAAAAGACAACAAAATTCTCAGAAACATGTCTAACAGGTATATCACAAGAAACAAGGTATGTAGCATTAAACTCAAGCAATTGCAGGAGAAACATAAGTAAACCCTAGCCAAGAAAAAGGAAGGATACAAGCTTGAAATCCTTGTTGATGCATCCCTCATTGCTTAGCACACTTTATCAGGCTTCCACATGACAATTTTGGGGAAATTTTGAGCAATTTTTGAATTTTTTGGGTTTTTGCAACTTTTGACAATTTTTAGCACAACTAGATTGTCAAGAGTGCAATGCCCTAGGCATTGTGACTCTTCTAGGAGGCTCTAAATGGAAAAATAAATGCACCATTAGATTCAGAATGACAAATTCAGTCTGGTTAGGCACGTTTCTAAGCAAATTTGGGCAAACTGGCAAGTGAAAAGGTCAAAAAACACACAAAAATCATGTTTCTAGCCTCTTTTTTCAGCTAGGCACTACGATCCTGACCAGTATTGGGAGATTGAATTTTTGGAGGTTAAATCCTTATAATTTTTAGAAACCAAGGAAATTTTTGGAAACTATACAGGACAGGATTTCCAATGAGTTATCATGAGCTCAATTTGGACATCAGAAACCCCTTCAAAAGTTGAGCTGAAGTTGGCGTTGCGCTCTTGACACTCGCGTTGCACTCCTGACCATTCTCTGTTTTTCCTGCTTTTTTCCTGTTTTCTCAGTTTCACCATGGTAAATCATGTTTTTAGCAATGTAATTGATGGATGTAAATGTAATAATGATGTTTTTGAGTTACCTAGGGTTAAATACATTAGGTAAAATTCTTTTGAGGATGAATGAATCAGTTTCACCAAAGTTAGGGATGAGTCAGTTTGACCTCCCTACACTCTATGTTTGTAGTTCATACTTTTGTGGATCAGCTCCACAACTCATGGATTCAACCCTTGAGGTTGGTAGAAGTTATTTTATGCCTAAATATTTCATTTCTTGACTCATTTCACAGGTTTTATGTTGTTGTATTGATCAGAGACATTAGTGTATTTAGATTTTGGTAGGAATATATTGGATGAGTTGCAGCTATTATTTTGGGATTTATGTGTTACTGTACTTTGGCATAGTTTCTTCTTCAGTTTCATATGTATGAATTTTTTGTACCTTCATGTTCATTCCAATTCTATGATATGTTTGATTCTCAAGTTTGGTAAGCAGAATACATATTTTATGCTCTGTTTTGGGAGAATCACCATAATTTGTTTAATTTCTTCAGTTTAAAAAGAATTCATGTATTGTAATTATATTTTTATCACCTCACCAGTCTGATCCATCTCACCTAAAAACCCTAAATTGTTAGAGTACCTAACTACCTTTCCCCATCAGATGCCTGCAATTATGATCTTATTTTCCTTGACCTAGTTACCTCTTTGGCCTAATTCACTCATCCAACACCCAAATCAACTAATCAAAACCCTTTTTCTACTATACCTAGCCTAAAACCTAATTGATCCAGCCCTCTTGGTTGTGATCCCTTGGAGAGAGCCCTCTCCTACCTAGTAGGGCTAGCTACTTGGCGAGAGCTTGGTCTGTAGTTACCTTTGCTGGTCTCCTCTCAGCCTCGGGGACACGGTGGAGTGATAACATCTTGGCGACCATACTGGGGAAGAAAAGTGTCAGATCTTCCCTGGTTGTACCATTAGTTCTTTGAATTCCTGGCCTTTGGATGATAGGTCTAAGATTTCATTAAGGTTGATCTGAAAAATTTCTAGAGAAAACAAGTTGTTGAATAGTGAACATTCTGGCTTCGAGGAGATACACCAAATCAAATCCTGATCCTCACCCAGCTGATCCATTTGAAGATATAGATAGGCTTGTTCGGAAGCATAGATATCAAGCTATAGAAATTCATTCAGATATAATCCCCTTGGTAATATCTTCTTCACTACCTACTAAAGTTCTATCTCTCTGTTGTGGAGGTAAATCCCCTCTGTGGACAGAGGCGATCCCTACTAGCCCAGACTGGGTCTAGCAACAATCGTCACACGCTATAGTGCAGGTTCCTAATTGCAAATAAACCAACTAGCGATGAAGGCTTACTTGGAATCCAACGCTGTCGCTTGTAGAGAAAGTAGCGCTCCCGTTCCTTAGCTCTGGCAAATCATGATCCTCATGATCTCCGTGACCGGACACCTACACACGCAAGAAACACAACAAACGCAAGCGTAAAATCCAGTATATGCAACTATATGTCAGTCAGAGAAGACATAACTCATCATCATAATCAATAATAGGAGTGGAACCATAACCAATAGTCGCTTATCATTATCAATCAAAGGAGGATACAACCTGGCTCTGACGCTGAATTCTCCTTCGGAGGGTCGCCAGCGGAACACGTCTCAAAAAATCCTATCGGGGATGGGACAAACCTCTCTCTTTGGATGTCTCGACAATAATCTCCTTGCTTGGATTTGGCCTTAAAGGAATGAATCAAGGCTCTTGCAGCATAAGGCTCTCATGGCTCTTGGGAACTAGCTTGTAAAGGAGATGAGCAAGCTTTTATAGATGGAGGAAGGGGAGTTGGGATCCCTATAATCATGGGATTGGCCCTATCCTCAAGGAAGCTTCCATGAGAGGTGGCAAACCACTTCCTCTACATGGAGATCCGGAGCCAAACCACCCAACTCAAATTAGATACCAGTTTATGAATTGGTTAGGACGAAACTTCCGCCATTTATTTTTAAAAAACACTCCTTAAAATGGCTGGCGCGAGTGCGACTCTGAGACAGAGCACCAATTGGCGCGCCCTTTTTGAATGATTTCCCCCATTGGCACGGGTACTAAACTGGCTTCCCGCGCCAATGAAAAAATGGGTGTTTTTAGGGTTTTTCACAAGGAGTTGCCTTCAGGGGAATGGAAGCTCATGTTCAGAGGGATGTCATGAAAGTGGTTTCAAGTCATGTCACTGCTCACAGGTCACGGAATGAGCCCTCCAATTGTGCGGGATGGGGAATTGCAGGGACGATGACAAATTGCTGTGTAACAAATGCCCCCTAAAGCATGAGGCCCAAAAGAGAGAGAGGGGTGAAATGATTTACAAGAACGTGTCCAACTGAAAATACTGCCATCGGAAAACCTGTGTAGAGAAGTACAACTGATATCTCAAATACATGATATATATGTGGTATGGGTGCAGCCATCCATAACAGAGTATGTAATAATCCAGATCCGAGGCATGGAAACAGCCATCCAGTGAGGATTGATAAATAGACTCAGGTATGGTCGCAGCCATCCAGTGAATGAGTCATGTAACCAATCATAATAATCCACAAAATCGCAGCCTGGATTCCAACAGAAAAAATCCAGGGTCTTGCACTCCATCTTGACCCGAACAAAGTACAAGTTCAAGCATGCGAATAAGTGAGCTGAAGTCGAACATGCAAGAACATCGTCTGATTACCAGCCAGTGATGAAAGATGTTAACAGACGCGAGAGGTACCACCAATGATGACAATGGCCCTTAAGGTACTATAGGTACAATCTATGGCATGTGAATCAATGAGCTGGCGTCAAACACCCGTAGAATCACTCGATCGGAGGCCAATGATGAAAACCTCGCATCGAATGCGAAAAACCTGCCATTGAGGCATGCAGGCTCTAAGGTACCAGAAGGGAGTCTCTAGATCAGCTTCCTGGATAATGAGCTGAAGTCGACAGGAAGTGACTTTGATCGAAGGTGGGCCATAGTGTTTCCCACATCATCGACATGAGACAGAAGAAAATAATGTCTTTGTGAATCAAGATTTAGATGAGAATTAGAGGAAGGTTTAAATATATAGAGGTCAACTTCTCTTGAACATATCGGTGACACGACAGTGGATTTGGCAGTATTTGACATCAAAATATCAAGGGTCATGATGACAAGGAAAAGAGAAAATAAGAGGTCAAAAGGGATGACCCAAACCCACGAAGGCAAGTGGAAAAAATGAGATGAGATATCCCCAACCCGACACGAATGTAGACAAGTGCCATGTTCAAGAGCGACATACTGCCGACACGACAATGATGTTGGTTCCATTTTCCCCACCATTTCTGGCAAGTACCTCTTTATTTTTACACAAGCTTGAAGAGGATACCATATGCTTGTTGTATAAGCCCATCCTAGTACATTCAACGAGCCCTAGGAAGGAGGAACTCGGATACCGTCACTACGACTGAATCCAATGTCATCAGGGTTTAACGAGTCTGACAAAGGAATAAGTCGGCATCTTTTCATGTTTAGAGAGTTTGAAAAGACAACGGAAAAGTAAACTCCAACGGTCCCTTTTCGTAAATAGTTCCTCAGACCCGAAAAGGTAGAAAACAAAATCTAAGAAAACCTCCTAGTCGCGATAGGCTAGGGTATTCCTTTTTCGTAAATAATCTATCCCAGCCCGAAAAAGGGGTAAACGTATACTGGGTAGATGTCATTTCATGTCCACTTTAACGAGATCTAAACGACAAGGGACTCGGCGATCTTTTCATGTTTAGAGAGTCAGAAAAGAGCTAAAAGATGACTCCACCTGGAGGAACGAGTGGTATAAAGGGTAGCAACTGGTTCCGGTAATGGTGGAACTACTCAGAACAAGTAAAGGTTAAGAGGCTGGCTAACAAGACCACTCATCGCAGCGGTTCCTCAAGAACGGTTAAAACAACCAAGTGAAGGCATATGATCAGCCAAGCAGATAGTGACGATGGAATGAGAAAACCAAGGCTCATCTGGCAAAATAGGCTGACAAAATGGCAATCACAAGAGGTAAAATGGGAAAGGTTTCATTTTTACACAAGCTTGAAAAGGAAACAAACTATGCTTGAAAAAGTAAGCATGCCCCCAGCATGGTGACTCAATTCGAGGTACATGCCCCCTAAGCTTCAGTTCATATGAAAGGCAGATGGAGTGAAGGTTCAAGTTACGAGATCAAGAGAAAGACTCGACTGGGATTTTACGAGATCTTATCAAAGACTCGAATTGAACAGGAAAGTGTTTCATTGTTTTAACGAGGTTGACGCATTAAAAGAACTATCCTCAGGACACCTTGTTTCATTTTTTAAGGAGCTTGGAACAAGGAAATGAACTCTGCTCCGACAACCTTGTTTCATTTTTTAAGGAGCTTGACACAAGAAAGGAACCATGCTCCAACAACCTCATAATAATGAACAAGAAGTCATCGCTTCCAAGAGTTCCACTCCTAATGGAAGGAAAACATCCTGGAAGTCAGGACCCAATGCCCCCAGCACACGATGCACGACGGAACCATCACTGAGTACAGGCACAGGGTATGTAGCCACATAGTTGACCTGTGGTAGGGTGGATACAACGGGTGGATAAAAACCAGGAAGGGATGATGGCGGGCCAGTTGCCACATCGGGACCAAAGAACGAAAGTTGATCAATGGTCACGATCCATCCTTCATGTGGAAAACAGACCACACAAAAAAGGGAGGAGACAAGCGCTCCCATGGCATAGGTGTAATCGCGCCCCAAAAGCAGATTGAAATCCAAGGGGCCTGGAACAACCATCACATCCATATGGATGGTTTTACCTCCCAAACTAATAGGTAACCTTGGAAGGATCCCTAACGGTTGACTCGTTCTTCTGTTAAGTGCCAACAGATTCTGTGTAACAGGCGCAAGTGGTGGCGAGCCAAAAGCTTGCCAAGTAGTTGAGGATAGAACACTAATAGATGCACCTTCGTCTATAATGGTGCTGGGTACAAACAGACCAAAAGCCTATACTGTGATCTCGAAAGGCACATAAGACGAAAGGCGGTATCCTGTAAATTGATTCCAATCAAAGGAAGCGACCAAACTACTCGGAGGGGCTACCATCGAACTGAGATGGTCTTCCCCTGGTGTTACGGTAGAAGAAGGAGCATCCTCCACGACCTCCATCTCAAAGGCGAGAGGGGTATCCTCCGGGACCTCCATCACGGGAGGCAAAGGAGCAACTTCTTGAGGTATAGGGATAGGAGAATCTTTCTCCAAGTCTGAAGAATCTAAAGAAACAAGAAGAACCTGAGGGATGTGAGGTCCACTCTCGATGGAAAAGACCTGGTGCACTGCAGACGGGGCCAGTTCAACCGATCCCATGACCAAAGTTTGGTCAGGGATGGATTCCTGAATTTGAATTTCCAAGGGAGCGGGATCGACCAAGGATGACTCTTGACCAATGGTAGGATCAGTTGGTGAAGGAATCAAAGAAATTTGATTATAACCAGCTGGAAGGCATGGTGTAGAAACGGTTGAGTTTTCCAAAACTCTCTTGGCTTCATCCATATACGGACAAAGGTGAATGGCATGGTTCCCTTCACACAACTTACAGGGATTGGTAATCTTACCCTGCTTCTTAGGAGCCTCACCAGCACCAGCTGAAGACGTGCCCCCAACCTGACTCTCGAAAGCCAAGGGCAACGGCGGGCGACCGTTGGACCATACTTCGAAAACCTTGGGAATACCAGGGCAGTCTCGAAGAAGATGGTTTCCTGTGCACAACATGCAAGGGAACTTAACTTTCCGTGGAGGGTTGGGAGGTTTGTCAAGAAGATATGTTTCAGAAGCAATAGTTGCAGCTTTAGCCTCTCTCTTATTAGAATTCTTCTTCTTTGTCTTCTTCTTCTTCTTCTTAGCCACCTGGTTACTCAAATCCAGACTTTCACCAGGCGAAGTAGAAGATGAAGACGCAGAAACAGGCGAAGAAGGGGAGAGGTCCACCTTGGAATCAACATGATGTTGTTCAGGTGGAGGAACTGATTGAACAGTAGCGGAGATATTCGGGACCACAGAGGTTGAAAACAACCAAACAGGCAACCCAACAGTTAACCCAGGAAGGGACAACATTGCCATGTAAGGAGCACCAACATTCCCAAAAGGAGGAAAATGACCAGGATTCCCATCGGAGGGGATTCCTTGGTTGGTGAACTCTAGAAAAGTTTCCATCAACAACTCAAAATTGCACACGGGCTAAAAACCAAGGCACACAATCAAACAGCCAACAAGAAAATTCTAACAGGGCGTGTGATCGCAGGTGATTTATTTTACCACATTGAAACTTAGAAACTTCACTGTTTCATGTTTTAAGAGTCGAGAAACGGATGAAAGGTGACTCTATCTCTTTCAGTTTTGAAGCAAGCGTGAAAGGACAAGCACTTGGTGATCTTTTCAAATTTAAAGAGTCAGACAAGATCAAAATTACTGCTCAGGAATACTAGGCAAAGGGTGTACCAAATAACTGTGAATTGCAATATACACCTTGGTTTCAAAATGAAAGAGAAATCAACCAAGGACTTGACGTACATGCAGGCAATCTCCCCGAATGCTGTGTCCGGTGTATCACAGGTATAGGGCGACAGACTCAGCTTCCTATGGATAAAGGATAGAAACCTAGTGGGGTCTCCCTTTATATACACGACGGTACAGGGAGCACAAGTCCGTACTAGCGTTGTCTAAAGCCAAGAGGCGAACGACAACTACTAGGTTTAAAGACGCCGGAACATGTCTCTAGCCTAGACCTCTAAATATTTTGTTAATGTTTCAATGCTGCCTTAGTGTAAATTGAATAAATTTTAATGTTTATCTTCAATTATGTTTCAGTTTTCAGGCCCTAGCGAGTGTTATGTCTCAAAATCTCCTAAATGCACACTATATGCCACAGTATATCATTTCATTCAATGAAAGCTAATTACAAGAGAGTTAAGAGCTTTTCACACAATAATAAAATGATCAGAGAACAACCAACAAAGTCTCTAATGCAGCTAATGGAAACCAAAAACTTTTCTCTCAAAGTCACTAATCACTAATAACACCGAAAAGATTTTAATTTGCACTAACTAATCGAAAGCAAAATAGATTTTTTTTTTGTATTTTCAATGTTTAATAGCAAAGTGCACTAAACAAAATGAAAATTAATGAAAAGAGCAATTTGAGAAGTGATGAGGAAAGAGAAAAACAAACAAATATCACTCAATGCAAATACACAATCAGATCTCCAAATTGACAAAACAGTCCCTCAAAACCAAGAGAATCCCAAAGACACAAATGGACCATGTAATCTAGGCCTAAAGCGAGACAAAGAGAAACTCGAAAGAAGAAGAGAAAAATCACTCAAATAACTCAATAAAATGATAAAAAACTGCCAAACGAATGCAAAGGAGCAATCAAAAGGTTGACTGAACAAACAGAAACCAAAAACTCCCAAGGGAGGCTCGACACACAAGAGCACCTAGATGCCCTAGGGCTAGAATGTGAAATCGATGGAAACGAGCAAACAACCAAAGGATGAAGGTCACAACCTGTCAAACAAGGCTCCAAAACACTCAAGAAGTCGGAAAAATAAGACCAAACACACTGATCAGGCTCAGGAAGCTCAGAACAGAGAAAACCCTAGTACCTCACAGGATTGGCGCGACTGTGAGGCTGAAACTAGCGCTAGAAATGAATTGGCGTGGGTAAATACACAAGCAACAAGCGCCAATGGGCGTGACTGTCAGGCTGTAAAGCGCACCAGTCGAGTTTGCTATGGAAAAATAAAAATAGGCAACCCAACAAGCAGACCAGTGATGATCAAGCTGACCAAAAGCCAAAATCACAAAAAGAGCTAGCCAAAAGAGCCAATCAAGCAAGCAGAGTCGAGAAACAACCAAAAAGACAAGACAATACTCCAAGTGTTCAGTTCATAAACTAAACCAGAGATTGACTGAAGCAGCATTGATCTACTTCGCTAATGCAGAGCAAGAGCGTTTCTAAAGCTATCTGGCTAACTTCAGGCTCCGTTTGTAGTTTATAAATCAAACAACAAGCTAAGTTCCCCAGCGGAGTCGCCAATTTGTTGTGGAGGTAAATCCCCTCTGTGGACAGAGGCGATCCCTACTAGCCCAGACCGAGTCTAGCAACAATCGTCACACGCTATAGTGCAGGTTCCTAATTGCAAATAAACCAACTAGCGATGAAGGCTTACCTGGAATCCAACGTTGTTGCTTGTAGAGAAAGTAGCGCTCCCGTTCCTTAGCTCTGGTAGATCACGATCCTCACGATCTCCGTGACCAGACACCTACACACGCAAGAAACACAACAAACGCAAGCGTAAAATCCAATATATGCAACTATATGTCAATCAGAGAAGACATAACTCATCATCATAATCAACAATAGGAGTGGAACCATAACCAATAGTCGCTTATCATTAATCAATCAAAGGAGGATACAACCTGGCTCTGACGCTGAATTCTCCTTCGGAGGGTCGCCAGTGGAACACGCCTCAAAAAGCTTGTTAGTGATGGACAAACCTCTCTCTTCTGGACATGTCTCGACAATAATCTCCTTGCTTGGATTTGGCCTTAAGGGAATGAATCAAGGCTCTTGCAGCATAAGGCTCTGATGGCTCTTGGGAACTAGCTTGCAAAGGAGATGAGCAAGCTTTTATAGATGGAGGAAGGGTAGTTGGGATCCCTATAATCATGGGATTGGTCCTATCCTCAAGGAAGCTTCCATGAGAGGTGGAAAACCACTTCCTCTACATGGAGATCCGAAGCCAAACCACCCAACTCAAATTAGATACTAGTTTATGAATTGGTTAGGATGAAACTTCCGCCATTTATTTTTAAAAAACACTCCTTAAAATGGCTGGCGCGAGTGCGACTTTGAGACAAAGTGCCAATTGGCGCGCCCTTTTTGAATGATTTCCCCCATTGGAGCGGGTACTGAACTGGCTTCCCGCACCAATGCAAAAAGGGGTGTTTTTAGGGTTTTTTCACAAGGAGTTTCCTTCAAGGGAATGGAAGCTCATGTTCAGAGGGATGTCATGAAAGTGGTTTCAAGTCATGTCACTGATCATAGGTCACAAAATGAGCCCTCCAGTTGTGCGGGATGGGGAATTGCAGGGACGGTGACAAATTGCTGTGTAACACTCTCGAAGATATACCATTCGATTTTAAAAAAAAAAATTCATTGTTTCGATCTAAGTCTGAAACCTCATTAGCTGACTTATTCGTTGATCCATTAAGGCTCTCTGAGGTCAAACCATTATATGAGTTATATCTTAGTTGCTTAAAACTTGAATAAAATATATCCTTTGAAGAAACTAAGTCTGAATTGTACTTTGACACTAAAGTCTGGAATCAATTTTATAAAGTTGAAAGTTTAGAAAACCAACTTCAGGACCAGTTGGAAAAATCTATACTCCAATATCAACAAGAATGAATACCTATCCCAAAACTCTCATATTCAGTTTTTATTTCCTCTTCCGTACCGTCCACTTCATCACCTATTTAGCAAACTCTTCCTATTTTCACTCTTGTAGTCCATTCAGCTGGAATTATGGCTAGATTTTCACCCCTCATATTACCAAGTCAACTCAATGCCTTACCTCAGGGTTATGGAAAGAGGCTTCCACTTTTTGATGAAAATTCTTCAATCACTGCAAAAAAACATATTGTTAAAGTTACAGACTTTATTGACTTGGAGGAAATAGATGCAGATGATGCAAAAATGAGAATCATAGTTCATATTTTTTCATGAGAAGTTAAATTATGGTTCAGATCATTAACCGCAAACTCCATAGCCACATCAAATAATTTGATATATGATTTCAAATCCAGATGGGAGGTAAATAAGAATCCATTACAAATCCTTTCTGAATATGACAATCTGAAAAGAGAACCAAATGAATCAGTATAAGACTTCACTGTCCGATTCAATAGAGCATACCATTCCATTCCTTATGAGATCAAACCCCCTCCAAGGTTGGCCCTTTTTCATTACCCAGATGGTTTTGATCTAGACATGACCTATCAGTTGCAAGAAAGGAATCCTACCACATTAGAAGACATGCAGAAAAATGAAATTAGTGTAGAAGCTAATTTGTCCATAAAGAAGTAAAAAATGAAGGGTGAAAGGAGAGTAACTATCAAAGAGGAAGCATAATCATCTTCTAATGTAAAACTGGACACTTTAAGAACAATTGAGAGGATGGTTGACAAGATTCTATCACCGAAAGGTAGCCATAACCACAAGCTATAAATCCTAACTTCAGAGGACAACAACAACAGCCTCAATTCAAGATCAAGCAAAGGGAAAAAAGGGCACCTGAGAAACCAACACAGCCACAACAAATTTGAACACCCTTGCATCAGAATTATGTTGAAGGAGTTGAAGAAGAAGAAGAAGAAGATCACATCGTTGCAGAAAACCACTTTTTTACTACTGATGGCCAACTCATATATTTGAATGAAGATGAAGAGTATGTCAAGAAGACGGATGTACCAAAGGATGAAGACTACATTTTAGACCAGGATCATCAGTTGGAGGTTGAATATGATGATTATCAGCAAGGATGATTGAATGATCTTAGCTCACTGCAGAGGCAATATACATTGAGAGGTAGAGATGTACCAATAAATCCTATTCAAAAGCAGACATCTCAACAAAAATATACTCAACCAAAACATAATTCTCAAGGTAATCAGAGTAAAGGAAAAGAACCTTCAGCTGCAAATCAGAACAAAGACAATCATCCATCTGCAAGTTCATCGTGAAAAGAAAAGGAAAGCCAAAGCAAAGAAGCTGCATCAAAATATCATGTCGACAAAAGAGACATCACTAAAGAGGTAGACAAATCCACTCCTGTCAGCTTAGAAACTGAAATTTCCAAATTTAAAGTGTCAATAACATTAGTTGAACTTGTCAATAATAATCGTTATAAGTCTCATGTTGCCTAAATGTTAAAAGTTGATTCTTCGTCTGATATACTTAATGTCGATGATGACCAATCTGAGCTTATTTTTGGTCTAGCAATAGACGTTCAGTTAGAGTATATTGAAGTTCCCCCATTCTATCTGAGTCTAAGAATCCACCAGAATATCCTTCACAATACCATGCTCGACTCTAGAACTTCCCACAATTCGATGCCAAAAGCCATTATGGAGAATTTGGGCCTAGATATCACTCGTCCTTACCATGAATTGTATTCCTTCGATTTCGGAAGAGTCCATTTTTTGGGTCTTATTAAGGATTTATTAGTTTCCCTTGAGAAAATTTTAGTAAAGAATGTCTTGATGGATGTGGTGGTGGTTGATCTACCACCACGGTTCGGTATGTTGTTTTCTAGATCTTGGGGAGTGAAGTTGAGAGGCACTCTGTGGCTAGAATTCTCTTATGCCACCATCCCAGTTTTCGGAAAATTGAGAAATTTGTACCAGGAAACAAAGATGAAGTTCATGATAACTAGAAAAGAGGGGCCTAATAATCATCCAATAAATGTTGTACATACATATTTAGAATCTTTCATTTTGTTCAATTATAGTGATTTGAATGATGTAGATAGTCATCTTGTAGAAGTAGAAGATGTTCCATAGATTTCTAATTGCATCAAAACAATTTTCGAGAAAGGAAAGGATAATATTCCCAATGTTTCAGAGCAGCCATCTGATAAGGTAGAGGAAAGTTCAAATCAGAATCAAGAAGCAGCTCAGATAGTTGAGACAAAACAATAATCAGAATTCCAGCACTTGGAAGATGAAAATGGTCTATGGACCATGGATTTTGATGGTGCCTTGGGGAAAGACAAGGCAGGCATTGGAATTTGGATCCACAGCCCTCTTCATCAGCCTGGTAATGTTCCTAAGAATGTTAGATTATGTTCATACAAACTAGTTTTTGATTTTTCTAACAACGAAGAAGAATATGAAGCATTGATCATCGATCTCAAGCTTTTAAAGAAAATGGGTGAAAGAATAATTTTAGTACGTCTTTGAACTTGTGAGAAAACAGGTGAAAGGAGAATACCAGGATAGACATCCACAAATGAGAGCATTTAGGAAAGTTGTACTTGATATCCTAAGGATTTTTCCAGAATACAATTTGTCAGTAGTATCAAGAAGTCAGAACCTCATGGCATATTCACTTGCTACAATGGCAAGCAATTTCAAAATCCCAATATTTTCTAATAGAAAATTTGAAATACATGTGAAGCATCGACCTAAAGTTCTTGATAACTTGCGATATTGGCAAGTATTTTTGAAGTTCAACAAAATATTTTAGCACCCACACTAATGTGGGACTAGGAGGTCCAAGCAACACCTACACTAGTGTGGGACCACATGTCTTAGCAGCACCTACACTGGTGTGGGCTAAATTTGGTGCATGTCCATTTTAGTTATTCCTTAATTAAGATGGAAAATAAAAAGTAATATAATCTCAAAATAACTTGTAATATTTAACTGAGTGTGATAAACTCAATTAAATCATGAATTTCAAGTTGAGGGTAGTTGGTGAGGCATGCTAAGTAATTCTAGTTGTAACAGAGTTTAGAGTGGAGTGGTGTGTTAGTTAATGCAGGTTGTAATCATTTTAACTCAGTTAAGTGAGTTAAACTCAGTTGCGCTAGTTGTAATTGTTTGATACACTAGTGAGAGATCAAGTGAATTAAATATTAATTAATTCACAATCAGTGATCCCACATGCAACTGAGGATTTACTATTATTAGGCACATGCATGTCAATTCCAGTGGAGACCCAGTTGAGACTAGGTGAAAGGGAAGTTGACTATCAGTTGTAGGATTATTGGGTTGCACCCATGCAACCAAACACCCATTGGATTACCCATGATCCTTGCACAGTTTAGGAAGTCCAAAATTCCTATGGAATATGGATTTCATTCCACACAAATTGCGCAAGAAAGGAAACTTGTCTGGAGGCTGTGTGAGACAATTAGCTGAGTAAAAGAGGGCTCTTGTGAGAAGAGTTGTATGTAATTGTTTCATGTATCCATGTTGAATATACAATAGAAGATAGTGGGGTTTTGAGCAGCAAGATTTCCTCGGGAAATTATCTGTGTTGTGGTTTGATTGATTCTTCTTTTCTTCATGTGATTGGCGATTGTGTTTTTAATTCCGCAATTGATTTGTAGAAGCGATTCATTATTTAAATTTAGATTATTAGATTGGATTGAATCCATGATATACATGCTTGTTTTATAATTTCTACAAATATTTTGGGATGATCAACAAGTTAATAATTTTTTGCAAATCGAAGGTGAGTTCAAGAATTGTGGAATTAACAAAGTTTATGACAAGGATGATCAGGTCATCAAAGAAACTCTGGTTGATATACTAGAGCTGAAGGACAAAAATATTCCAAAATGTCTCATACCTTTGGAAGAATTGTTTGATCAGGATGATGTAGTGAGGAAGCCAACATTGGTTCCTATAGAAAAAAGTGTGGAGGATGTAAACATTGGGACATCGGACAAGCCTAAGATGGTCAAACTGTCCAGGTATTTGTCTCCTGAGGTAAAGGACAAGTATATTGATTTACTTTCTGAATTTTCTGATGTTTTCGTGTGGGATTATGTAGACTTAAAGGTCTATAATAAAGGCATAATACAACACACCATTCCAATTAAGCCCAATAAAAAACCCTTTCAGAAAAATTTGAGAAGGATCAACCCAAGGTTGCTACCATCAATTGAAAAAGAAGTGAACATGCTCTACAAGTCAGGTATCATTGTACCTATAAGTTTTTTGATTGGATATCTAATTTAGTCCCTGTAAGAAAGAATACTGGTGAAATAAGGCTTTGCATAGACTTCAAAAATTTAAACAAGGTGTCACTAAAAGATAATTACCCCCTTCCCAAAATGGACCACATCTTACAAAGAGTGGTTGGGGCTTCCCGAATGTATTTTCTTGATGGATATTTAGGGTATAATCAGATTTTAGTACATGAGAAAGATCAGGACAAAACTTCCTTCACTACACCTTGGGGTACGTTCAAATATGCAAAGATGCCATTTGGACAAAAGAATGCAAGGGCTACCTTTCAACGTGCAATGGATATAGCATTTTCAGATGAGAAATATGTTTTCCTAGTGGTATATTTAGATTATTTGACAACTTTTTCCCATTCAGTTGATGAACACTTGTATCACTTAAGGATTGTTTTTCAGAAATACAGGACGTTCAGAATCTCTCTTAATCTGAGAAAGATCATTTTTTCCATGGAGGAGGGAAAACTTCTTGGTCACATCATCTCTAAGGATGGAATTCGGATTGACCCTTCTCGGGTTGAGGCAATTCAACATATTGATTTTCCACAGAGAAAGAAAGAAATTCAGGATTTCAATGGTAATATGAATTTCTTACGCATATTTATTCCAAATTTGGTTGAGCACCTTTGCGAAATGACCAATGTGTTGAAAAAGGATAATGAGGTAAAGTGGTCCGAAGATGTTAATAAGTCCTTTAACACAGTGAATTTTTCTTTGGCTACGACCCCTATTTTAATAAGCCCAGATTACGCTATTTATTTTATTATATTCTCATTCGCCTCCGAGCACACCATAACTGTAGTCTTAATGCAAAATAAGGACAAGACTGAACAACCCATTGCATTTTCAGTCGAACTATCAGGGATGCAGCTCTTCGGTACAATATCATAAAGAAACAGAATTTGGCTTTGATAAAAGCATTGAAGTATTTCCATGTCTATATCTTACATTCTCATACTTTGGCTTATGCCCCTAATGCAAGAGTCAAAGATGTTCTTATGCAGACAGATCCAGAAGGAAGAAGAGGGAAATGGTAGCAACGATATTGGAATATGACCTTGAGATCAAGCCCACAAAGCTGATCAAAGGTCAAGGTTTATAAAATCTTATGGCTGAGCCAAATATGCATGTTTTAGATATCAATATTATTATAGAATTGTCCGATGAAGAACAAGATGTCACTTTGATATAGGTATCTGATATGATTCTTTCGTCACCTTGGTATTCTAATATAATCTATGTGCTTCAATATTTGAATCCTCCTCCAGGCATGACTAAGAGTAAGGGTAGGTCTTTAAAGTTGAAAATTTCCAAATATTGCATTTTGGACAATGCCCTTTATTGGAAAGATCCAGGAGGTATATTTCTGAATTGTTTAGTTGATAGTGAAGCCCAAGAGGTTATTAATGGTTTTCATAAAGGAGACTGTGGGTTCCACCTTTTCTGGAAAACCACGACTAATAAAGTATTAAGAGCGGGATACTATTGGCCAACTCTACTTGCAGATTTGTACAAAACAATGATGAGTTGCCATGAGTGTCAAGTTTTTCAAGGTAAAAGAAAACTTCTTCCATTACCTCTACAACCTATTTCAATTCATGCACCATTTCAACAGTGGGGACTTGAATTCATCGGAGAGATTCACCCTACTTCATCTGCACAACACAAATGGATATTGATAGCCACCTACTACTTCACCAAATGGATCGAAGCGATCCCAACAAGGCAAGGAACAAACCTTGTAATTATTCAATTTTGGGAGACTAACATATTGTCTCATTTTGGTTTTCCTCATAATATTATTACTGATAATGTAGCAGCATTCAAATAAAAAAGGATGGTTGAGTTTTGTGACAAATATAACATCAAGTTGGGGCACTCAACCACCTACTATCCGCAAGGTAATGCTTTAGCAGAGTCCTCTAATAAATCACTGATTAATATCATAAAGAAGATGTTGGAGGCCAACAAGAAGAACTGGCACAAAAATATTGTGAATTCCTTGTCGAAAGACATGGTGAGTAGTAAGAAATCCATCAGAATGTCTCCTTTTCAGTTAGTTTATGGAATAAACATTGTTTTTCCTACATCACTTGTAATCCCGGTTATGAAATTGTTGCTAGAAGCCATAAGTGAGGAGAATGATGTACATCTCCAGATCAATCAGATGATCCATCTTCAACAAATGAGAGATAAGGTATTTCAGAACACCTCAAAGGTTCATGAGAAGATAAATAAGGTATATGACCGTAAGACAAAAGAAGATAAATTTAAGCTTGAAGATGTAGTCCTCCAGTGGGATGCAAGGAATGAGGAAAAAGGGAAGCACAAAAAGTTTAAAAACCTATGGAAAGGGCCCTACAAGATCTCAACTATTCAAGGGAAAAATGATTTTATACTACAGTATATGAATGGAGAAGAATTTTTAGGAGGGCCGATCAATGGTATGCTCCTTCAGCATCAATATTATTGATGCAGTTTTTAGAATTCTCACTATCATTATAAATATCAGTTTAACTTTCCTGCAAAGTGAGAAGTAGAGAATCACCGAAGCTTGGGGCTTGAAGTGAAGGCTATAAAGATTCATTGGTTTTCTATTGTTTTCAATGTCAAGCCAGTCAAAGTCAAGTCAGTTTTGAGTCAATTTTAAATTCAATTTTCAGTCAGTTTGAGTTTGTCAAAAATCAGTTTAAGTTTTCAATTTTCAGTTATTTTTTAGTATTTGACTCCATGCCCAATGGATAAGCACTTGGTCTACAGTTTTCTTGGCACCTCCAAGGAGCTACCATCCCCAGCTGGAGCCAATGTTAGTATCAGTATTTTCATCCTTCCACCAGTGATCAAAATTAACTCTTTCATGTAATTTTAGGGCTCCCACTCAGAAATTTTGTATCATTCCACTAGGTCATGCAAAAATTTGGTCACTTGGTGCAAATTTTCATCAAATTTCACTCTTTTAAACAAATTTCATGTCATTACTTGCTAGCATATTCTATCACATGCTGAGTGTCCATTATTTCATGAGTCTTACCATCTTTTTAGTCATATCATCATGAATTCCATTCAGTCTATGTGTCCATTAGGTCTTAGGGTTTTCAAGGTCCAATAAAACATCATTTCTATTGCATAAAAGACCAAAAAGACTAAGAGTGATCAATAAATTCACTTTACTATGTAAATTTGAAATGTAATATTTAGTTTTTATTCCATTATGTAATTTTCATTTTATCATGTAATTTTATGTTTTCTCAATATGTAATAAGTTCATGGTTCCAAGATAGTTGTTAACTCAAAGGTTTCATGTGCCAAGAAAGCTTAGAAGCTTTAAAGTCTAAAGTGTTTTCAATCCATCAAATGATAAATCTCCAAAGATTAGAAACAAAATTGAAAGGTAAATATGTCAATGTTTAAAGTGAATGAGAAGATGAAAAGTGGGTCCCAAAGGAAAATGCATTCAAATCATCAAGTATAAAGCCCATCACAAGACAAAGAAAACACTCATTTTCTCTCCCAACCATCGAGCTCACACTCCCTCAGCTCGAAAAATCAGTTTTCAGGGCTAAAATTCAAAATTTTGGTGGCGCTGTGCTCCTTGAGGTTAGGCATTGCACTCCTGGAGAAGGGTGTTGCGTTCCTGACAGTTAGACGATGCACTCCTAGAACTGGTGCTGCGCTCCTCGCCAGTTTTTTCCATGACCTTCAAAACTTCGTGCAACTACTCCAAACCACAAAAAAAGGGTTTCTCCACCTAAATAAAATTAAGCAACACCATTTGTGCCCTCCTAGAATTTTCCATTTGCAATTTTAAGGTGTTAAATATCTCATTCAAGTTTTCCAAGTGTTTAAGCTAAGAAACCCTAAATTTCATTCATACAACCCTAAATTATTCCTTAGACCCTGGATTCGCTTCCCATATCACATTAAACCCTAATCCTATCCCTACATCACTAAATCCATGTCCCCAAACTACATTTCCTAAAAAACCTAGCTCCTAGACTACAAATTTTATAGGAAGCTTCCCCTATACCTGTAATAAATTTCCCCATATCATTTCCCTAATTATTTTAATCCCATATCAGTCCCCTAAGTTTCCTAACCCCCTTACCTATTTCCCAAATTTTTCTTACTCCCATCCCAACTCCCTAAACCTATTTTCCACTCCCCTTTCCCTTCCTTAGGGTTTCAAGACAGAGATTACATGGAGGAAGAGGAGGACATAGAGGAAAGGAGACCTCACAAGGGAGAAAGAATTCTAAGGCTTGAGCCCACCAACACTAGAGAACTGATGGCCTCATCTATGAAATAATATTTATTTGAATATGTTGGTTGCCTTGATTTCTGCTAAATGATCCAAACCATTCAACACCACCCTGTTTTGAGCAGAGTTTTCATCTCAAACCTCAGAGACAATCAGGTGACCCTTGCAGGTGTGACCTTCACCATATCCACACCTATCATTGCTTCTGCCACAGGGATACCAAACATGGGTGAGAAGTGGTTTAAATCCAAATACTTGGATGAGAAGTATTATGAACCATTCATCAAACCAAGGTACAAAAATGAGAGATAGAGAGTCTTCCCTTTCAGTTACCTTATTGATAGGTATACCCCCATGATGAAAACCATCATGAAGTACTTCTCTTGTGAAGGAAGGTTTTCCAGACTTTACACATATCATATTAAACTGCTCATGCACTTCACAAGAGTCAAGTTGCTCAATATACCATACTATTTGTTCAGGAGCATAGAGAAAATGGCCTACATAGTACAAAAGAGAGAATATGATCAGAAAATGAATAACCTATTTCATCACTCCTTGATCAAAATCGTTGTACTCCATCATCTAGGTCAGTTGAACATTTCATGGGATACCTTCGTTTCCAATGATGTTTTCACCACTCCACAAGCTCAACATGTTGAAAACATCCCTCCTTCATCTCAGCCTTCTACATCTATTCCTCCATCGGCTCAGCCTACTAGACCCATACCACCACCACCATCAGTATTTCAGAGCCATATTGGGTCATCCAGCAAAGTTGTGGTAAAAAATCCTACAACAAACAAATAGGCTAAGAAAGACACAATGGCTAAAAAATATCAGAGAGGGCATAGGCAGGTGTTTTCCCCACAAATTGTGGGAGGGACCTTGCCTTCTTCATCAACAAAGCAGGTAAAAAAGGGAAATAAAAAGCAAGAAGAGGAAGTTGTGCATGAGGAATTCATGTAAGAGGATGAGGACCCTCATGATGAGGAAACATATTTTGACCTAGTTGACTTGGATCAATAGGATGATCATGAGGCTTCAAGTTTTATTTTCAAAGAGAAGGATGCCCAAATTAGAGAATTGCAAACTAATTTGGATAGAGCTCAGTTTTTCATTTCATTTCTTGAGCAGGAGAATAAGTAGTTGAAAGACCAGGAAGTGCTTATGGAGCTAGAGTTGCTAAAAAAAAGTAGAGCTAAATCTATGATGCCACTTGATGATCTTGATCAGCATGACATCCAAAGTAGCAGAACAAGACCAAATACAAGAGGTCTTAAGAGATCTTTACAAGAACATAAGATTGAGGATGAAAAACTCACTTTTGAGGAGAGGATTGCCAAGGAGGTTGAAGATGACAGAGAAATACAACTTTATAGGGTCAACATCCATCTTGAGAAACTGCTCCAAAAGGAAAAAAAAAGACAACAAAAAGCTCAGAAACAGGTTTATTAGGTATATCACAAGGAACAAGTTTTGTAGCACTAAACTCAAGAAATTGCAAGAGACACATAAGCAAACCCTAGCCAAGAAAAAGGAAGGAGACAAGCTTGAAACCCTTGTTGAGGCATCCCTCATTGCTTAGCACACTTCCTTAGGCTTCCACAAGACAATTTTGGAGAAATTTTGAGCAAGTTTTGAATTTTTTGGTTTTTTGCAACTTTTGACAGTTTTTAGCACAACTAGACTACCAGAAGCGCAACGCCCTAGGCGTCCCGCTTCTTCTAGGAGGCTCTAAATGCAAAAAAAAATGAACCATTTGATTTAGAATTCCTAATACATTCATTTTAGGCACTTTATAACCAAATTTGAGAAAACTAGCAAGTGAAAAGGTCAAAAAACACTCAAAAAATCATGTTTTTGCCCTCTTTTTCAGCTAGGTGCTACGCTTCTGACCAATCTTGGGAGATTGACTTTTTGGAGGGTAAAATATTATCATTTTTTTAAACCAAGGAAAATTTTGGAAACTAGAGAATACATTATTTCCAATGAGCTATCCTGAGCTCAATTTGGACATCAAAAACCCCTTCAAAAGTTGAGCTGAAGTTGCGTTGCGCTCTTGACCATTCTTTGTTTTTCTTGTTTTTTTTCCAGTTTTCTGAGTTTCACCATTAAAAAATCATGTTTTTACCAATGTAATTTATGGATGTAAATGTAATAATGATGTTTTTGAGTTACCTAGCGGTGAATACATTAGGTATAATTCTTTTTTAGGATGAATGAATCAGTTTCACCAAAGTTAGGAATGAGTCAGTTTGACCTCCCTACACTCTAGGTTTGCAGTTCAGACTTTTGTGGATCAGCTCCACAACTCAGGGATTCGACCCCTGAGGTTGGGAGAAGTTTTTTGATGCCTATATCTTTCATTTACTGACTCATTTCACAGGTTGTATGTTGTTGTATTGATCAGAGACACTAGTGTATTCAGATTTTGGCAGGAATAAATTGGATGAGTTGCAGCTATTCTTTTGGGATTCATGTGGTACTATAATTTGGCATAGTTTCTTCTTCATTTTCATATGTATGAATTTTTTGTACCTTCATGTTCATCCCAGTATCATGATATTTTTTATCTCAAGTTTGATAAGCAGAATACATATTTTAAGCTATGTTTTGGGAGAATCGCCATAATTTGTTTCATTTCTTCAGTTTAAAAATAATTCATGTATTGTCATGCTCTTTTTAGTACCTCACCAATCTGATCCATCTCACATAAAAACCCTAAAGTGTTAAAGTACCTTCCTACCTTGCCCCAGCAGATGCTTGCAATTATAATCTTATTTGCCCTGACCTAGCTACCTCTTTGACCTAATTCACTCATCCCGTGTAATATTCCTAATTTGCAACAGCAAATTGGAATATTCTATTTCATTTATTTTTCCACCTATAGTTTGTAAATAAATAAAAAGTGAGTAAAAGGGGTCTAAACTCACTTAAATGAAATAAGACATCCACCTAGTAGCACGACATTGTGACTTAAGTGGGAGTCAAGGGGGGACCCAACACCACGTGGAGGAGGGGGCCTATGTACACTCTAGAAGTTTCTCCAAGCTTCTGTGGGGATAAGGATGTGGATGTGGAGGAGAGAGAGAGACTAAATTGGGTTTTGGAGGGAAACCAACACTATAAAATATGAAGGAGCCTCCTCATTTCAGACATGCTTGGATTCTTGGATTATTGATTATTGAGTGAGACATTTGTCTTCCTTTGGCACGCTGGTTGTTTAGCCTGTCTGCTGCACTGTTTAGTGCACCGAGTGTCTCCGTGCGGAGATCTCACCCTTAGCCCCAGGGGACTTCGAGTGGCTGCTCGAGCAGGGTTATTTTCTTAGCATCATTTTCCAGGACAGTGTTATTGCTGCAGCAACGTAATATTGTGTTGTAGGGTGTTGCCGTGGTGCCTTTACGACACCACCTCCTTCTCTTGTTTTTCAGAGGGAGAGTCTCTCTTTCCTTTGGAGGATCAGATTGGGATTCATTGGAGCTGATTTTTATATCTTGGCATCAGGCCAACACTTATTCTGCCTCTACTACGCAGTCCCTCTCAGTTACTGCGTTATTTTCAGGGTGTTGCTGCAGTGAGGGTTTGTAGATTGTTTGTGGGAGTGATCTCAAGTGTAAGGATCAGCCTTCCACTTTGGAGATCTATTGGAGGAGGTCTACTTCAGTTGCTCATCATATTCAACCTTCTCTATTTGGTTTCAATTTGGATTTGCAGTAGCTGCCCAGCAACTCCAGCATTTTTTTCATATTGTGCATTTCAGCCAATCCCTTGGAGGATTGAGATAATTTTGCTTATAAGGGTTAGAGCTTTGCTCCCCTATTGTATCTGAGCCATCTATTGTCATATCCATGTGTTGAAACTATTTTAGAGCAGCATTATATCATATACAACAATTTTCTTCGTTTGGGTTTTATGCAGAAATAACAGTGCTTTCATGTTTATGTACATGTGTTGTGGAGGCTTGCATATCTTCTCTTGAGAGGTTGTTTCCTCAATATTTGTACTCTCTCTTTCTTCTATATATATTATTGGCTATATATTCATATTATTTTCTCACATATTCTGGAGAAAACACTGAAAGGGTTTCTGCATCAATATTTGTCTTGCAGCACCTCTATTTTGAGGGGTTTTTCTATATATAAATTGTTGTTTAACCTTGCTGAAATCCTATGCCTTGTTATCAAACTCATTATCTGATAATTAATATTGATTTTAATCTCATACCTTCATAAAATACGCTGCCTTTTCTTCACCAAATTTCTGCATACTCAAAGTCTTGGGAAATCAGGGTTTTTCTTGACTAGTCGGGAAGGAGGAACTGTTTAACATAGAAAAACGCCTTTTTTTGAGCTGAAATTTGACATGGAAGTCCCTATTGACCTATTATAACATATTCCAGAACCTTGACCCGTCATTTTACGCATATTTCCTTATTCACTCATTTTAGGGCCAAAATCCTCACTTTTCCCCAACTTTTTGCCCTTAAAGCTGAGTAAAGGTTGCTGTTGCTATTTATTTTGGTTGCTGAACATTTTCAAAGATATTATATGATATATGAAGCCCTCATACCTGAGGAATGCGTTTTTCTGGCATGATCTGCTGAAAATTCCCTTCTGGGATATTACAGTGGTATCAAAGCATAGTTCTGGCTCAGCCTGTGGAGCTAGTTATCTATGGAAAATATGAGGATCTCACAACAGCATGGTCCTGTACCCTTTTGAGACTATTTCCGAGAATGGAATTCCATGGGAGAAGACTTCAAAGCAGATTTTCCCTTCAAAGATTACTGTCAGCTCAGAGAGGATGGAGTTTCTAGCATGCAGAGTTCAGATTTGCAGCATACTTTTGGAAGATCACCTCTTCCCATGCATGAGGGATCCACTAGTCCCTGTGAGTCTAAGCCCAAGAAGACCGGAATGGTGAAAAAGGAGAGTTTATTTTTTTTCAGATCCAGAAAAGATGCATCCACTGTTGAGGAGGTCAAGAAGATTAAATTAAAAGAAGAGGAAGTACCATGTGCTTCCAATTATCATCAAGAAGAAGAGATCACATCACCCCTTGAGGAGGCTTGTGAAAACGCTATCACACTCATGGAGGAGCAGCCACACGCATCAACAGTTGGGGCAGCCAACACTTGTGAGGAAGGAACTCTTGTAGCCCTGCAAGAAGTTCCAAATGCAGATCAAGAGCAGCTTGGTTGCACTGCGTTGTGCAACATGGATGAAGGGGAGATCCCAAGGAGAGATCTCACTGGAGATACACTTCGACACACTATGGGGTGCAATGACTTTCTTCCCTTCTCACAAGAGCAGATAGAAGATGGAGGACATCTTAGGATGGATAACATCTCTCATGCTTGTGTTGGACATCCCTTGAGCCATACACACCATGATGGGAGGTTTTTGCCTACCACCTATTTGATTCTTGATAGGGTCTCACTGATCCTTGAGAAGTTTATATTCCAAAATCCCATGAAGTGCCAAATCAGAAAGTTGATTTGGGAGGATGGTAGCCCTCATGGGAGGAGTACCAGGATGAGGAGAAGGAGGCATCCACAAGTGATTGAGTGGATGGGGATGATGAGCAAGGAGCTAGGAGGCTACTTGGCAGACCGTGATACTAGCAAGAAGAGGCTTGGTCACACGGTTACCTCGAGGGAGTTTGGCCATCACTTGTTCTTTATAAACATCTATGATACCTGCCAGGAGGCTTGGTCGCCACGGTTACTCTTGGAAAGAGTTTGGCCACTGGAAAGAGTTTGGCCACCATTTGGCAAACACTCTTCCTAAGAATCGGAAGATGAAGGAAAGATGGCGGGATACTTGCATCATTGAGCAGCATAGAGTATGGATGCATGGTGTTGATGTGTTACTCATATCATTCATTATGTCTTCATCATATGAGTTGTATGATGGAAGTATGGGGAGGCAGTAAAATGTCTTGTTTCTTTTCTTGGGAGAGCAAGGGCAGATTTGCTGTCACACTTTGTATG
The DNA here is from genome assembly GCA_034641835.2 of Pinus albicaulis. NCBI lineage: Eukaryota > Viridiplantae > Streptophyta > Pinopsida > Pinales > Pinaceae > Pinus > Pinus albicaulis. The sequence continues at coordinate 548,290,180 of CM076569.1, forward strand.
ATGTTGCAGGAGGAGGAGATGGCATTATCTCCTTGATCCTTGAACATGGCTTGGAAGCACTTCCATCCTGGGAGGTGTTCCACATTTGTTGCAGCATTGTTAGAAGAGTCTTTGACAAGGAGCATGTCAAAGAACAAAGCTTTGTATTGACAGGAACTTATTTGCATGAGCTCACAGTGTTGTCACCTGGGAGCAGAGATTTATTGATGAAGTGTGCCCAGCAGAGATATGGTGGATCTATAACCCATAGGCCCCAGGATCACTTCATATTTATTGCACTTAGAGGAGGTAAGGATGAGAGAGATATCTATGGCATATCCTTCTTGACTTGGATTTCTAAGCATCAGGAGGATTATCTTTTTGTAGCACATGGTTCATTCTTCTTCATAGCATGCCAACACATTATGCAGAACTCATTCATGGATCCATGTACCATCTTACTTCTGGCATATGGTGAGGATTTTGTTTACACATTCATTGATTTGCATACTCTTACCATTCTTATGCAGTGCATTGCTTCACAAGAGGGCAAGCTTGTCATATTGCTCCATGATTTTTATTGGGCCAATCTACATGATGGAGGTAGCCATCTCTTTTGTGACCTTAGGAAAATGTTTTATCATTACATGTATGCTCATTTTCTGCACTATAGCATGTATCATATGGAGACATGCATGATTAACTATGTAAGAAGAAATATTTTGCCTTGTACTTTCATCAAGCAGCAACTTGTAAAACTCTGTTGTACTTGTTTGGGAAGCTGTTGGTACCTTCTTGCGCCACATGAAACCTTCAACATTCTCTTCATATTATTGCTGATAATGTCTTCATTTGCAGATATAGATCAGATTTGTATGGGAGGCTTGATTATGAGAGAGACACATGAGCTGGATGTGTCCGCGAGTGGGAAACATTCTCACATTTTCTACACTACATGTTCTAATGGGAGCATGGGAGGAGGCATGGCCACCACTACTATATATGCGTTCTCTTTTGATATAGGCCATGAGATTGATAGGCATCCATTGTACAGCCATGGGCAAGTGTTTGGTCTTATGTTGTTGTCATATTCAGCCATTTACTATCCATTAGTAGATGTGATGAATCTTGTAAATTGCTTGCCATGTAATTTTCTGAAGTTGCAGTGGATGAGACTACGTTGTGTCCTTGTGAGAGATTGTTTGCATTATGTATCCTCATGTAAAACTTTCAGCAAACCTCTCATTTGGATGATCCATGATGACCATATCCTATTCTTCATGGATGAATTTTCTTGGGCCAGCTTGTTCTTCATTGTTGGAGGAACCTTCTTTGGAGGATTTTTCTTCACTTTTCCATTGGAGGGCAATGATTTTGCAGCCCAGGATCAGCATAAACTCTACACTTGTCATGAGTGGAGAGAAGGACAGCATGGGGTAAGCTATGATGCTTTCCAATTTTAGATTTTCAGCCCACCTTTATTTTCGGAGCTTGAGGTGGAAGGAGATTTTCAAGAGTTGCCTTGTTGGGAGGTGGCTCATTTTGTTTGGATGATTGCTTGGAGGATCCACATGGAGGAGATGTTCCTCATTATATTCCAGACTCCATGCCTCGAGTGGAGATTCTTCAGTTCTACCCTTGCAGTTGATTGGAGAGAGGTGATGAGTTGGTTCACAGTTGATGGGCCAGCTTACACAGGCATAGATGCAGAGCAGCAGCGGTCATGGTCTTCAGTCATAGCCAGAAGTAGTGAGAAGTCTGAGCCATGGGACTTGGGCTATTATTGGCCATGGTGGCAATGGGATCCGGGTGGATTGTTGGTTGGCTAGTACCATGAGAGATCAGTTTTGGATCCTGACATTAAGAGATCCCTACATATCAGGATGATGCAGAGTACAGGGGAGATTCAGTGGCGCATCTGGGACCCAGGCATATTTTGCAGTATCGGTGGAGAGCATCCGCTAGGATGAGACTTGTTCAGGCGGTTGCTTGAGGGAAAGCAACATTTTGCCGGGGGGGACTGTAATATTCCTAATTTGCGACAGCAAATTGGAATATTCTATTTCGTTTATTTTTCCACCTATAGTTTGTAAATAAATAAAAAGTGAGTAAAAGGGGTCTAAACTCACTTAAATGAAATAAGACATCCACCTAGTAGCACAACGTTGTGACTTAAGTGGGAGTCAAGGGGGGACCCAACACCACGTGGAGGAGGGGGCCTATGTACACTCTAGAAGTTTCTCCAAGCTTCTGTGGGGATAAGGATGAGGATGTGGAGGAGAGAGAGAGACTATGTTGGGTTTTGGAGGGAAACCAACACTATAAAAGATGAAGGAGCCTCCTCATTTCAGACATGCTTGGATTCTTGGATTATTGATTATTGAGTGAGACATTTGTCTTCCTTTGGCACACTGGCTGTTTAGCCCGTCTGTTGCACTGTTTAGTGCACCGAGTGTCTCCGTGCAGAGATCTCACCCTTAGCCCTGGGGGACTTCGAGTGCCTGCTCGGGCAAGGCTATTTTCTTAGCATCATCCTCCACGACAGCGTTATATCTGCAGCAGCGTAATACTGTGTTGTAGGGTGTTGCCGTGGTGCCTTTACGACACCACCTCCTTCTCTTGTTTTTCAGAGGGAGAGTCTCTCTTTCCTTTGGAGGATCAGATTGGTAGTCATTGGAGCTGATTTTTATATCTTGGCATCAGGCCAACACTTATTCTGCCTCTACTATGCAATCCCTCTCAGTTACTGTGTTATTTTTAGGGTGTTGCTGCAGTGAGGGTTTGTAGATTGTTTGTGGGTGTGATCTCAAGTGTAAGGATCAGCCTTCCACTTTGGAGATCTATTGGAGGAGGTCTACTTCAGTTTCTCATCATCTTCAGCCTTCTCTATTTGGTTTCAGTTTGGAGTTGCAGTAGCTGCCCAACAACTTCGGCATTTTTGTCATATTGTGCATTTCAGCCAATCCCTTGGAGGATTGAGATAATTTTGCTTATAACGGTTAGAGCTTTGCTCCCCTATTGTCTCTAAGCCATATATTGTCATATCCATGTGTTGACACTATTTTAGAGCAGCATTATATCATATACAACATTTTTCTTAGTCTGGGTTTTATGCAGAAATAGCAGTGCTTTCATGTTTATGTACATGTGTTGTGGAGGCTTGCATATCTTCTCTTGAGAGGTTGTTTCCTCAATATTTGTACTCTCTCTTGCTACTATATATATTATTGGCTATATATTCATATTATTTTCTCACATATTCTGGAGAAAACGCTAAAAGGGTTTCTGCATCAATCTTTGTCTTGCGGCACCTCTATTTTGAGGGGTTTTTCTATATATAAACTGTTGTTTAACCTTGCTGAAAGCCTATGACTTGTTATAAAAATAATTTTCTGATTATTAATATTTATTTTCATCTCATACCTTCATAAAATACGCTGCCCTTGCTTCAGTAAATTTCTGCATACTCAAAGTCTTGGGAAATCAGGGTTTTTCTTGACTAGTCGGGAAGGAGGAACTGTTTAACATAGAAAAACGTCTTTTTTTTAGCTTAAATTTGACATGGAAGTCCCTATTGACCTATTATAACATATTCCAGAACCTTGACCCGTCATTTAATGCAGATTTCCTTATTCACTCATTTTAGGGCCAAAATCCTCACTTTTCCCCAAATGTTTGCCCTTAAAGCTAAGTAAAGGTTTTTGTTGCTATTTATTTTGGTTGCTGAACATTTTTAGAGATATTATATGATAGCTGAAGCCCTCATACCTAAGGAATGCGTTTTTCTGGCATGATCTGCTGAAAATTCCCTTCTGGGATATTACAGTGGTATCAAAGCATAGTTCTGGCTCAGCCTATGGAGCTATTTATCTATGGAAAATATGAGGATCTCACAAAAGCATGGTCATTTACCCTTTGGAGACTATTTACGAGAATGGAAGTCCATGGGGGAAGACTTCAAAGCAGATTTTCCCTTCAAAGATTACTGTCAGCTCAGAGAGGATGGAGTTTCTAGCATGCAGAGTTCAGATTTGCAGCATACTACTGGAATATCACCTCTTCCCATGCATGAGGGATCCACTAGTCCCTGTGAGTCTAAGCCCAAGAAGACCGGAACGGTGAAAAAGGAGAGTTTATTTTTTTTTCAGATCCAGAAAATATGCATCCACTGTTGAGGAGGTCAAGAAGACTGAAGAAAAAGAAGAGGAAGTACCATGTGTTTCCAATTCTCATCAAGAAGAAGAGATCACATCACCTCTTGAGGAGGCTTGTGAAAACACTATCACACTCATGGAGGAGCAGCCACATGCATCAACAGTTGGGGCAGCCAACACTTGTGAGGAAGGAACTCTTGTAGCCCTGCAAGAAGTTCCAAATGCAGATCAAGAGCAGCTTGGTTGCACTGCGTTGTGCAACATGGATGAATGGGAGATCCCAAGGAGAGATCTCACTGGAGATACACTTCGACACACCATGGGGTGCAATGACTTTCTTCCCTTCTCATAAGAGCAGATAGAAGATGGAGGACATCTTAGGATGGATAACATCTCTCATGCTTGTGTTGGACATCCCTTGAGCCATACACATCATGATGGGAGGTTTTTTCCTACCACCTATTTGATTCTTGATAGGGTCTCATTGATCCTTGAGAAGTTTATATTTCAAAATCCCATGAAGTGCAAAATCAGTAATTTGATTTGGGAGGATGGTAGCCCTCATGGGAGGAGTACCAGGATGAGGAGAAGAAGGAGGCATCCACAAGTGATTGAGCGGATGGGGATGATGAGCAAGGAGCTAGTAGGCTACTTGCAGATCTGTGATACCAGGCAGCAGGAGGCTTGGCTGCACTGGTTACTCTTGAGGGAGTTTGGCCATCACTTGTACTTGCAGATCTATGATACCGGGCAGCAGGAGGCTTGGCTGCGCTGGTTACTCTTGAAAGAGTTTGGCCACCACTTGGAAAACACTCTTCCTAAGAGTCAGAAGATGAAGGAAAGATGGCGGGATACTTGCATCATTGAGCAGCATAGAGTATGGATGCATGGTGTTGATGTGTTACTCATATCATTCATTATGTCTTCATCATATGAGTTGTATGATGAAAGTATGGGGAGGCAGCAAAATGTCTTGTTTCTTTTCTTGGGAGAGCAAGGGCAGATTTGCTCTCACACTTTGTATGATGTTGCAGGAGGAGGAGATGGCATTATCTCCTTGATCCTTGAACATGGCTTGGAAGCACTTCCATCCTGGGAGGTGTTCCACATTTGTTGCAGCATTGTTAGAAGAGTCTTTGACAAGGAGCATGTCAAAGAACAGAGCTTTGTATTGACAGGAGCTTATTTGCATGAGCTCACAGTGCTGTCACCTGGGAGCAGAGATTTATGGATGAAGTGTGCCCAGCAGAGATATGGTGGATCTATAACCCATAGGTCCCTGGATCACTTCATATTTATTGCACTTAGAGGAGGTAAGGATGAGAGAGATATCTATGGCATATCCTTCTTGACTTGGATTTCTAAGCATCAGGAGGATTATCTTTTTGTAGCACATGGTTCATTCTTCTTCATAGCATGCCAACACATTATGCAGAACTCATTCATGGATCCATGTACCATCTTACTTCTGGCATATGGTGAGGGGTTTGTTTACACATTCATTGATTTGCATACTCTTACCATTCTTATGTAGTGCATTGCTTCACAAGAGGGCAAGCTTGTCATATTGCTCCATGAGTTTTATTGGGCCAATCTACATGATGGAGGTAGCCATCTCTTTTGTGACCTTAGGCAAATGTTTTATCATTACATGTATGCTCATTTTCCTGCACTATAGCATGTATCATATGGAGACATGCATGATTAACTATGTAAGAAGAAATATTTTGCCTTGTACTTTCATCAAGCAGCAACTTGTAAAACTTCGTTGTACTTGTTTGGGAAGTTGTTGGTACCTTCTTGCACCACATGAAACCTTCAGCATTCTCTTCATATTATTGCTGATCATGTCTTCATTTGCTGATATAGATCAGATTTGTATGGGAGGCTTGATTATGAGAGAGACACATGAGCTGGATGTGTCCGTGAGTGGGAAACATTCTCACATTTTCTACACTACATGTTCTAATGGGAGCATGGGAGGAGGCATGGCCACCACTACTATATATGCGTTCTCTTTTGATATAGGCCATGAGATTGATAGTCATCCATTGTACAGCCATGGGCAAGTGTTTGGTCTTATGTTGTTGTCATATTCATCCATTTACTATCCATTAGTATATGTGATGAATCTTGTAAATTGCTTGCCATGTAATTTTCTGAAGTTGCAGTGGATGAGACTGCGTTGTGTCCTTGTGAGAGATTGTTTGCATTATGTATCCTCATGTAAAACTTTCAGAAAACCTCTCATTCAGATGGTCCATGATGACCATATCCTATTCTTCATGGATGAATTGTCTTGAGCCATCTTATTCTTCATTGTTGGAGGAACCTTCTTTGGAGGATTTTTCTTCACTTTTCCATTGGAGGGCAATGATTTTGCAACCCAGGATCAACATACACTCTACACTTGTCATGAGTGGAGAGAAGGATAGCATGGGGTAAGCTATGATGCTTGCCAAGTTCAGATTTTCAGCCCACCTTTATTTTCGGAGCTTGAGGTGGAAGGAGATTTTCAGGAGTTGCCTTGTTGGGAGGTGGCTCATTTAGTTTGGATGATTTCTTGGAGGATCCACATTGAGGAGATGTTCCTCATTATATTCCAGACTCCATGCCTCGAGTGGAGATTCTTGAGTTCTACCCTTGTAGTTGATTGGAGAGAGGTGATGAGTTGGTTCACAGTTGATGGGCCAGCTTACACAGGCATAGATGCAGAGCAGCAGCGGTGATGGTCTTCATTCATAGCCAGAGGCAGTGAGCAGTCCGAGCCATGGGACTTGGGCTATTATTGGCCATGGTGGCAATGGGATCCGGGCGGATTGTTGGTTGTCTGGTACCATGAGAGATCAGTTTGGGATCCTGGCATTGAGAGATCCCTACATATTAGGATGATGCAGAGTACAGGGGAGATTCAGTGGCGCATCTGGGACCCAGGCATATTTTGGAGTATCAGTGGAGAGCATCCGCTAGGATGAGACTTGTTCAGGCAGTTGCTTGAGGGCAAGCAACATTTTGCCGGGGGGGACTGTAATATTCCTAATTTGCGACAGCAAATTGGAATATTCTATTTCGTTTATTTTGCCACCTATAGTTTGTAAATAAATAAAAAGTGAGTAAAATGGGTCTAAACTCACTTAAATGAAATAAGACATCCACCTAGTAGCACAACGTTGTGACTTAAGTGGGAGTTAAGGGGGGACCCAACACCACGTGGAGGAGGGGGCCTATGTACACTCTAGAAGTTTCTCCAAGCTTCTGTGGGGATAAGGATGAGGATGTGGAGGAGAGAGAGAGACTACGTTGGGTTTTGGAGGGAAAACAACACTATAAAATATGAAGGAGCCTCCTCATTTCAGACATGCTTGGATTCTTGGATTATTGATTATTGAATGAGACATTTGTCTTCCTTTGGCACACTGGCTGTTTAGCCCGTCTGCTGCACTGTTTAGTGCACCGAGTGTCTCCGTGCGGAGATCTCACCCTTAGCCCCGGGGGACTTCGAGTGCCTGCTCGGGCAATGTTATTTTCTTAGCATCATCCTCCACGACAGCGTTATTGCTGCAGCAGCGTAATACTGTGTTGTAGGGTGTTGCCGTGGTGCCTTTACGACACCACCTCCTTCTCTTGTTTTTCAGAGGGAGAGTCTCTCTTTCCTTTGGAGGATCAGATTGGGAGTCATTGGAGCTGATTTTTATATCTTGGCATCAGGCCAACACTTATTCTGCCTCTACTACGCAGTCCCTCTCAGTTACTGCGTTATTTTCAGGGTGTTGCTGCAATGAGGTTTTGTAGATTGTTTGTGGGTGTGATCTCAAGTGTAAGGATCAGCCTTCCACTTTGGAGATCTATTGGATGAGGTCTACTTCAGTTGCTCATCATCTTCAGCCTTCTCTATTTGGTTTCAGTTTGGAGTTGCAGTAGCTGCCCAACAACTCCGGCATTTTTGTCATATTGTGCATTTCAGCCAATCCCTTGGAGGATTGAGATAATTTTGCTTATAAGGGTTAGAGCTTTGCTCCCCTATTGTCTCTGAGCCATCTATTGTCATATCCATGTGTTGAAACTATTTTAGAGCAGCATTATATCATATACAACATTTTTCTTAGTCTGGGTTTTATGCAGAAATAGCAGTGCTTTCATGTTTATGTACATGTGTTGTGGAGGCTTGCATATCTTCTCTTGAGAGGTTGTTTCCTCAATATTTTTACTCTCTCTTGCTGATATATATATTATTGGCTATATATTCATCTTCTTGTCTCACATATTCTGGAGAAAACGCTGAAAGGGTTTCTGCATCAATATTTGTCTTGCGGCACCTCTATTTTGAGGGGTTTTTCTATATATAAAATGTTGTTTAACCTTGCTGAAAGCCTATGCCTTGTTATCAAACTCATTATATGATTATTAATATTTATTTTCATCTCATACCTTCATAAAATACGCTGCCCTTGCTTCATAAAATTTCTGCATACTCAAAGTCTTGGGAAATCAGGGTTTTTCTTGACTAGTCGGGAAGGAGGAACTGTTTAACATATCAAAACGCCTTTTTTTGAGCTTAAATTTGACATGGAAGTCCCTCTTGACCTATGATAACATATTCCAGAACCTTGACCCGTCATTTTACGTATATTTCCTTATTCACTCATTTTAGGGTCAAAATCCTCACTTTTCCCCAACTTTTTGCCCTTAAAGCTGAGTAAAGGTTGTTGTTGCTATTTATTTTGGTTGCTGAACATTTTCAGAGATATTATATGATATCTAAATCCATCATACCTGATGAATGCATTTTTCTCGCATGATCTGCTGAAAATTCCCTTTTGGGATATTACATCCCGCACCCAAATCAACCAATAAAAACCCCTATGCTACTATACCTAGCCTAAAACCTAATTGATCCAACCCTCTTGGATGTTATCCCTTGGAGAGAGCCCTCTCCTTCCTAGTAGGGCTATATACTTGGTGAGATCTTGGTCTGTAGTTACCTTTGCTGGTCTCTTCTCAGCCTCTTAGATCCGATGGAGTGATAACATACCGAACCTAGTTACATTTTTCAACACTCCCTCTTAACTAGGGGGGTATTCATAATTCACACAAGGTACTTGGACATTCTCAATCTAAATAATTCTCATAAGAAGATTCATATTGGTAACCCATCGATATAACATCATATCTTCCAACATTGTCACATAGCAAGGCCTTGAATAACATATATATCTCTCCTAAAGATCAGATCACAATGCTGGCAAGACCAATGATTTATAGACATCTTCATGATTGCCTCTCCACGAGCATACCCCACCTGGGTGTTTAGAGGGTATGTCCCTTTAGGACTATTATTATCTTGGATTACCAAACCTCAAATAATATCAGTCCTATATGAATACTCTTACCTTGGATTCCCTACCACATCCTTAAAGAGTATCAGATGACAAATGCTTAACTTATCCTCCATTCTTTTCTTCCCAAGTGAATACAATAATGATGTGTCTATTTATCCCTCTCAATTATGGTGGATATACCCATTCCAATGAAGGAATGTACCCATTCCTATAAAAGGAATGTAACCAAGCTCCCTCTTAGCTTAGTTACTTTCTTCCAATTTTCTACCAAGTTAGAGAAACTTGTTTCAAGGATCCCTCTTAACTAGAGACCTGTTTCCAGCAGCAAAATTTTATTCATTAGTGGGGATCATGGGACCTTCATCTTCTTGTAGCGCTCCTCCATTCAATTTCATGAATTTTATCTTTAATATTATGGAGCCTTCATCTTTGTATGGAATCAAGCATCCATCACTTTCCTTCATGAGCCACATTGGTCATGTCATCCTTATTTCTGTTGGAAAGTGATCTTCTAGTCCTAATCTGAGTTTTTTATTTATATAACTACCTCTTCCACGTCAAGTTTCCTCTAGGATATTTAATCCAAAAAAATTAGTGCTTAGTTGTAGGTGATATATACAACTCTCTTTTAGTATCTCTATATTAACCCAACTAGATTTTTTTCTAAAATTAAAATGGACATTAAATCAAAGTTATCTTTTATGATGACATTTCATCATGACATTGGTTTTCTTGCAATATTAGAATCCTGCACATATATTTGACACATATCCAAGATATACAATACCAAGGGTCTCCTTCTTTTCGAGACTTCATCAAGGTCTTCATATCTTTCCCATGGAAATGTCATTGGCAAATTTGTTAGTCATTGGATGTTGATTTCCTTCTCTATAGTTGCATATTTCATGATCTCTTCCTTTATTTATTCACACATTGTTTCCCAAGAAATTCCAATCATAGTGCATTCATATTTTTCAACCACCTCATGTTCCATATTTTATCTAGTAAATATGTGAACCATGCCTTTATGCATCCTTTTAATGAGAGAGATCCTTTTCCTTTGATCATACTCATGAAGTAGAGCATGAATCCTTACTATTTGAAACTATATAATGGCATGACTTAACTCATTAAACATATGTATACATAGATCTTTTCTTCTTTGGCCTTCTAGACTTACTTTAATAACTTCATGTTGTTGATTGAGAATACTTCAATCATCTTTGACATGCTGCATTCATTTTTCATCATACCATCATTTTTCAAAAAATGAATCTCTTCCAAAGTGGAATTCTCAGCGAGACATATTTCAAGAGATGAACCTTCTGATGAATATTCCAACAGAGGATCCTGATTATCCTCATCTTGCATATTATCCTTTCCAATGATGTGTGATGAGCTCCATACTAGATGAATCCTTTTTATCTATAAGTACTACTTATGATTCTAGTGAGGTTATCAAGAGATACTTTCTTCTAATAATGACTACCATAGATTTCAGCTATCTTTCAAGCTTCCCATAATGATGTCACGAGCTCTTGATTTTAATCATATGCTATTATTATGTATTCCCCTAAAATGATGCATACTATCATGCATCTAATGCTTCCTACCATAATAACTATATTTTACAAAAACTAAAAAGAACTAGGTGGAGAAGACTTATCTCAATCATAATAGAGATATTTTACTTCTTCCTTCTTGGATTTATTCTTTTCAACTTCCTCCACTTCTTGAGTGATATGGGATTCTTCCCTTCCTCTTTTTTCGTTGTCCTTTTTTCACTTAGCACAATATATCTTGTAGTTCCCATATTATTCACATCGATAGCATTGAACCTTCGCCATATTCTTCCTCCTTTTCTGAGGACCAAATTTTCCAAACTTCACTTTTCTCTTTGTCGTGGAAGCATATGCTTGAGTTTTCTCATTTGATCCTACATCATTTTTTTCCTTGAAACCGGTTTCTTCTATCTTTCAAAGTGACCATAGTTCATTGAATAGAGTAGCTTCCTTCTTCCCATATATGCTTGATGTGAAGTGGCCCCATTCCTCCAGTAGTGCATTGAGCACTATGGTAGCCATTTCCTTGCCAGACATTCTTTCTCCCAACTCTTGTAGTTGGTCCCTTATTTTAAACACCCTTATAATGTATGAGGCTATTCCTTCTTATTTTGATATTTTCATCTTGTAGATTTCTTGTCTTAATGATATCACTTCTCCTGCAGTGCTTACAAAGAATAATTTTACAAGTTTGTCATATATATCTTTTGATGTTTCTAATTTAGATACATATGGAATGAGGGGATCCTTAATGGATTATATGAGAATAATTTGAGCCCTTAACATGTTCCATGACCTCATTTTCTATGAGGTTCAGATCTGTTCTTTTCTTCCATGCAAGCAAGTTTGAAGCCCCAAACAATTTGTTTCTTTCTTTTTAAAAAGACATTTTTGTAGATTCATATGTAGACACAAATGTAATTGCTTGTGCAGATCATTCACTTAAACTTTATTCCTTATTTATTTGGATGATGATATTGATAATAGAGGACTTATTATTGGAGAATATGCCTTCCTTCAAAATTTATTCTTGACCTTCGATCCTTCATGATGAAAACACCTTTTTCATTTCTTTTGTTAATGGATAGTAGTAATTTCTTGAAAATAAGGTCTTTGATTTTTCCTTCTTCAAAGAGATGATTGAGTGAGGACCCCAACAATGTTCCAAGTGTAGATGCCTTCTTTAAACAAACTAGGGCTTTTAATTCCTTCAAGATGATGATGTGATCCTTGTCCTTGAGGTGCTCATGGGGTGGTTGGCCCTTCTTGATGATTGATGTCATTGATGATATATTAATACTTTGGAACTTGATTGTTCTTTGATGAATTTAGCTTCCTTTACTTGTCACCTTAGCCATGATACATATTGAGAAATCTATGGCAGAAGCGTAAGGATGATTTCTCTTACTTGATCACTGATTTTGATGTATTTTTACTTTATTTAATTAGCTTCTTCTTTTGCTTATTATTATTAATGTTCTTCTATCATAAACCACCTTCCAAAAGTATAGAAAATTGAGAAAATAGGACATAAGATGTAGGCGAAAAACCAAGTCCAACACCTCTCAAATCTTGAGAGGAAAACCCAAACGAATTATTCTTCTTATAGAATCTTCAATTTACGAATTCCAAGACCTAGACCCTTGACCATAACCCTTGCAATACCAGGTCAATTCCTTTCCTTGATTAACCTTTTCTTCCACAAAATCAAATTTATTCAAACAAGCCTTCCAATGATAATAGTTTCTCCTTCGACCTCCTTTTTTAGACCTGCAACTTTCTTCCTGAAATTCGACCTAATTGAAAAAACTCTAAGTCATACGTGTGATCAAGATATTGGAGAAATTTCTCTCCTTTCCTCTTACGTTGGTGCATTAGGGAAATTTTGAGGTCCAAAATGGGCCTCCTAAGGAAAATATAAATTAATAGTGGGAATAATAAAATAATATTAGATTACATCATCAAATTTTAGAGGGAAAAAAGAAAAAACTATTTTTTCAACTCGTATTTTCAACTTATATCCCTATGGGTTTACTCAAATTTTGAGTGGAAACACTCATTTCATGCATAATTTGATTTCTCATCCAAGGAGTACCCTTGTTTCATACTTTTGATGGAACCTGCTACACAAAAAATGAAAAAGATTGTAATCACCTTTTTTCATGTATTTATTATTTTTCATGTAGCAAGGTCCATCAAAAGTATGAAACATGGGTACTCCTTGGATGAGGAATTAGATTTTGCATCCAACGATAACTCCTGCTTGAAATTTGAGTAAAACCTTAGGGAGATAAGTTGAAAATATGAGTTGAAAAAATAGTTTTATTATTTTATTATTTTTTATTATTTTTACTTTTTTACTCCAAAAATGGTGAATCATCCTCCCATGGTTAACATCATCATCTTGAATCCTATTGGTTCTTATAAAGTTTATTTTAGTTGTACATTTCTCTTAGGAGGCCTATTTTAGACCTCAAAATTTCTGAGATACTTTTTTCTTCAACCACTCGGCCTTTAAGATGAATCATTTTCCACCTAAATTCATAATTCTATATTGACTATAATATTCATCCTTTGGCAGCTGAGAAGTGTGCCTTAGCTATAGATCACATGTGTGAAAAATATGTCTTAAAACATGACCAAACAATTCTGATTTTTCGTTCTTCCCTTTCTTCTCCTTTATTTTCTATGGTATGAGGCTCCTTCTTGTCACTATATCAAAATTTTGTGTTCCTTGAATGCATCCTTTGAGAGAGATCAAGTCCTCCTTTATATAGGTGTTGTTGGGCTCCAAAATGGGCCGACTTCTCTTGGTAGACTAACTTGACTTGTGGCTTGCATCCCTAATATTGGATGGGTTTCCTTTACAATTTTAGACTCATTTTGAATCAAATAAATATGTAACATGCCCAAGAAGAGTCTTTCATACATGACAATCACTCCCTAGACTTGTAGACTCAATGAAAAGCCCTAAAAGCTCTCAATGGGAGCTTAAGCCAAAAATAAATTCTCTTGGTCATGAAATCCACGCCTCAAGATCAATAATAATAAATTTATTTTTATCATGACAGAAACTACATAAAATCATGATTACTTATGTAATTGTGAAGACCGAACCTAGTTACATTTTTCAACACTAGAAACCAAACATAAACATGTATAGGATCTGCTCATGTAGGTTTGATGGCAATACCTTTGTTTTTTCTTCCATATATATATATATATGAAGATATCTCAGTTTTTATTTATTCATATATCAAATGTAAGTTGAATACATGAGTTATCATAATGTACATTAATGCATTCCATATACATATTTATATTCATCAGAAGCTGAGGCATTTTGAGAAAATTTTAATGATGCCAATATACATAAGCTAGACTCATCTTCAACGTTTTTTGACTAGATATGAAAATGTCTAATATGACTATGTACATTTGAGAATGTATATATATATATATATCATAAGATTTTGGATTAAAGTATTAACCTTTGAATGAGTTGTAGGGAAAACCCAACACCTCCCATTTTTGAATTATTTACTTCAATAATGAGGACCCTTTTTATTAATTTTTGGCTAAGCACATTTTGTAATTTTCATTTAACTTAAATGTCCTAAAATTTTACCGTTTTTTATTTTTATCGAATTTCTACTTTGATTATTTCATTAAATCTGATTTTTCACAAGCTTTCCAACGATACTTGTTTCACTTCATTTGGTCAACTGGTTTGTAAACGTCACTCCTTTGAAGTTCGATCATTTTCTCGCTTGGGTTAAAAAATGTATAAAGTGTATGATATTTCTTCATTGTAAATATTAATTTTTAATTAATTTTTACTATTTATTTCATTTTTTACTAACGAACCTAAAAAATGTCCCAACTACATTGTACAATGGACGAAAACATGTTTCAGGATATTGGTAATTTACTCCAACTTGTTATTTTAAAACAAATTTCCAAACCCAAAACTCCAAAATTGCAAAATAGCTGAAGTATAAATTGTAGGATGGTTAATCCCACATGGGCCCCACTTCACAACACATCCTTCCTTCCAAAAACCCTGATTTAAAAAGGCTTAAATAAAATGCGATTGTGAAATTTCGATATCACAATATCGCATATCTCATTTCGATAAGCACTTTAAACACGTCCCTTTGAAATTCTCCACACTTTGATTGACGATTTGGTTTTTTATGTGAAGGGTTAAATTTGTTTAACATAAGGTCTCTACACCTTATAACTCCCGACTCACTTGTCTTACCTCACCCTCACGTCATTTCCCTTATCCCTCCATGCCTTCCACCTTATCCCTCCACCTCATCTCTTACACCTCACTCACCCTCCACTCCTTATCTCTCCATTCCTTCTTCACCCTTACCACTCCATACTCTCCAATCCACTCCCCCTCTCCCTCACGTGGTTTGTATGAGTTATATATATTTTGAATTATTATTATTAATATATATTATATCATATAATATTATATTTTAATTATAATATTTTAATTATAATTTTAATATAATTTAAATCATAATATTAATATAATATTTTAATATTTTAATTAATATGTTATCAGTCATAAAGAGTGAAACATTATTTGACATGGCCTTAGAGTTCATTTGTCAAAGGTATGGTCATAGAGTTCATTTGTCACAAGTTGGTATAGGAAAATTGAATTTTTTTCATCTTAACCTATTCTAAGTTTCAAACACACCTCCATTCAAGTCATATCATGTCTCATCAGTCATCATTTGCTGAAATATTTTATTTCCCAAGATTTTGAATTAAAAAAAGGTCACTTTAGCCAATTTTTCCTCTTTTAGTAGCATTTTACATTGTAAAAAGACAGTTTTCGCTACGAAACTGCCTAATAGTTTCGTAGCGAAACTACCAGAAAATAAACTTACTACGATACGAAAAAGGGTTTTCCTGTATGTATTATCAAAATCGGTGCAAGGTGTCATTCCATGATTGGAGGAGTTAGGGTGGAGGTCATTCAAGTCTCTGATGGTTAATTCAAAGGTACATAACCATGTCTGAGGTCATCATTACCCTTTTCATGTATGTTTCATGATTAAAGCATGAGATGTCATTTAAAACATAAAACCTTATCCTAAGCCACTATTTTTCACTCAACATTCATTCTTTCATGTGAAACATCTCACTGCCACTGTTTGAGAGCTGCCTCACCACACCAAGCAGTTTGCTGTCCAATTTGTCTCTACAAGTGTCACCTTTTTAAGAGGGCAGCTTGGTTATAAAAGGAGATGGTCATGTACAAGAAATCACACAAAGGAGGCTCTGTGGATAAGATAGAAGCCCATGGACCTTAATCTATTCATGGAGGACCCTAGATTTCCTGAAGCATGCATTAGTTCAAGTTGTTTAAATTTCTGTTGGAGCTAACAAGGAAATTGTTGTGTCTTTGGAATGTTTGAGCAGTAAGTTTAAAGAGAGGATTATGGATTAAGAGAGATGAATTTGGAAATACTGAGAGAGGTTATTTTCAAGAACAGTACAAGGAAAAATAACCTCTTTCACTTTTCTTACAGGTGCTACCAGTTGGAAGATACAGGGATGTCTTTGGGCCCTAATTTCAGAAAACATAGTTTTCATGTTTTATACATGTTTTCAAATGAACATTCTGGACAGATGGAGATGGTTTTCAAAAAACCAAGAGAGATTTTTCTTCATAACATTATTATTGAAAAAAACCCCATCCATTGTTTCAAAATACATCATGGATTAAAAGATATAAGCTCTGTTCTAAGACCTATTGTTCAAAAAAAAAACTGGAAAAATCTGCAAAGATGTTTTTAAATATGTAAGGTGATGGTGATTGGGTTCCTCATTAGTTTGATGAAGTCCATAACATGCAGAGGACCTCAAATTTTTCAGTAGAAGATTAGTTCTTGAAGACATTTTTGACATGTGAAATTTATGCACTTTCACATAATTTCGTAGCGTTTCCTAGGCTTAAAGCCAGAAAAACGATACAAAAATACTTGTAGCAGCCCTTTTTCCTCTAAAGTCATTTTTTGCAGTTTTCAAAGAGGTATATTGATTTTGGTGATGTGTCATTACTTGATTGACACCATGGAAAAGTAAAGGAGCAAATTTATTGGGTGAAAGAGGCATTTTCAACACTACCAAAGCTCGATATGAAACTGTCTTGTTTTCGTAGCGAGTTATTTTTGAAGTATTTGGAGCATCTTAATGGTAGTTTTGGACAGTTGGACTCCTCCAACATGTCAAGGTACCTTAACATCATGTATTTATGACTTTAATGAAGTACTGTGGAGATAGATCATCAACTAAAGCTCTCGTTGAAGATAAGGGTCATGCATTCTTGAAAAATAGGGTTTTGTTCCACATGTTTAGGAGGGTTTTTAATATGAAAAGTGGTGATGAACTATGTCATAGCCTTTTCGAGCATGTGCTACTTATTTGTAAATGACATGTAACTGTTTCACAAAGAAAAGGTAGAATATGTAATAAATAGGAGATAGACTCCTATTAGGAGATGTCTTCTTTAAGGTATAACTGTCAGTTTCTTGTTAGAACTCATGTTTTTCAGTTATATGATATTTCATAGGGGAATTCGATGAATCTAGCCATCAGGAAGATCATCCTTGTTGTAAGAATTTCTATTTAAAGGCAAAGCATCAAATTATTAAGGGGTTGGGATATGCTATTGCTAACTGCTACTATTTTAAACAGGTTTTGATTAGTAATAGAGAGTGGTTATTGGTTTCATCCTTCACTTGAGATTCATTTGATGTTTTCATGAACACTGTACTATGTATATTATTAATTTCTGTCAATATATTAATGTTTGATTACTCAGAATTCGTGCTTTGCATGCTCTGACTTCCTTTCAAGAATTTAACTATTGGATATCTTTCTCAATGTCCTGCTTTTAGTATCTTAATGTTCATTACTCAGAATTCATGTTTCTCATGCTCTAACTTCATTTGAACATTTATATATTGAGTAAACTTTGTGTGTGTATATTCTACTTTCATTTAAATATCTACATGCCTCAACTTCCACAAGGATAACCTTTGTCATTGAGATCCTTGTCACTGACTCCATAGCCCAATGGTAGCAAGCTTTCATTTTTCAACTTGTAAACATACAAAACCAAGACACAATTTATAGAGTTAGCCATCTAGTACATCATTATTCAATATCGTAAAACCCCCTTGAGAGAGCCCTCTCAAACTGAAGAGGTGAAGCTTCAGTTATAAGTGGTTTGAAAGAGTTACTCCAAGTTGACCATTGAAGCAACCCAACAAGACTCAATTTGGTGATAACATAATCAATAAATCATTTTTTTAAATTAGTTTAATTTTGTTTAGGATTAATTTATTCTTAATTAAGATTAATAATATAATTATAATTCATTAGTATTAATTAATTAAAAATTTGTAATCTTATTTAGGATTAGAATTTAATTAAAAATTCTGATTTTTAACCCAAGTAACAAAAATTCCAGAATTCTGAAAATTTTAATATACCAACTTTGGAAGCTCATAAATGGAGTTTTACTTGGCCAAATAAGGTCCGGGATGATTCATTGGATATATAAAATCATGGATATTATTTCTGAAGTGGTTTCATTTCCATATTTGATCATTTATTGGGTCTAAAATTAGGCAAAATACCAATCTCTGAATTTTTAAACAAAATCATTTTTCTGAGTTTTATTTTATTCATTCTCATTTGCCCAAACCTTTTCTGAGTGCAGATCTATTTGTCAATAATATCTTTGGCCAATTAAATCCTCACAAGAATCAATAGAAAGCTTAAATTTCCTTTTAAATTATTTATTTAATTAGTATTTGATTAGATTTATTTTAATTCCAGATTTGGCATTTTGATTTTATTTTTACATTTTAAGTTTGTTTGATTTGTTTTTGTGGGAAAACAGTTGAAGAGATGACAAGAAGAAGATTTCAATTAATGAGAAGGATCCAACCATTCAAGAATATGATTTTGAATCAATGAAAATTGATTGAGCAGAACTACTCTTCAACAAACTTTCCTATGAAAAATTCTTTTGTAAATATTATAAATAACATATTGTAGAATGTAATAGGGGCTCCTCTTCTTTGCAATTCAGAGATTCTTGAAGGCATTATTTTATAGAGTATTTAGAATTGTAGGGTAGAGGAGAGAAAACTGAGATATGGGGATTATTGAGGATTTTTCTTTTGCAGATTGAACTATGTATGGAAAACATAGTTTGCACTATTGCGGCTATAGTTTTAAAGTAGAAGTTCAAGCATTGTAAAGGAATGTTGGAGACCGAAGTCAGAGAAATGGTTTGAATAAATTGGTATTTATAATACTATTGTTTTAAATATCAATTTCATTTTATGATAGCAAAAATATGTCATTTTATTCATATTTGTGCACTATTGTCGATATGAGTAATTTGTCTCAATTATATGTTATTATTTATCTCTGTTCTTATGGGTTGAATTCTGATTTCTGAGTAACTATTTACTTAGAAATCCGTCTTTTAATATTGATTTAACAATCAACATCATTTTTGTGAACTACTTCCTAAATGTTGCTTGGTAATTATCTTAGTTAAGAGTTCTCTAGATATAATGTGTTTTGGTATTAATAATGTCAGTTAATTGAACTACTTCGTTAGCTTGATATTCATTATAATCCAAACATATTTAAATCTCAATCATTTAAATATCTTGCTCTCGGTTGGGTTAGATCTATATCTGTCTAATTGAGATAGGATTAGGATAAATTTCCTTTTGCTTGTATTTTAAATACTTTTGCATTTAGATTAAATTCTACATTGCTAGAACTCATCTTTCCAAAGAAGAAAACTTTAGTTGTGGTTTGGATGAGCCCCAAATTATCTTAAGACTCACTCTCTTACCTAATCAACAAGAAATGACCTGATCTCTCTTTCCCATAGGTAGACAAAAGTTACATTTTAAGCCATTGGAGACCGGGTGGTCATCCCCCATGTTGTTGTAGTGAATTTCGAGGCTTCAACATTTTGGCACTAGAAGGAGGGCCTGATATTTTTTTCCGTCTTTGTATTCTAAAATTTCATTTTTATTACAATGGATCCTATAAAACTTCCAATTTGGAGTTTTATTTCTGGACGTGCATCTTCCAATACTCCACCAAAAATAGTAAGGCACTTCTCTTAGTTAAATTTTAACGGTAAGAACAATTCTTCTGCATTTAATCATGTCTTTCAATTTATTCAAAAAATTTCAAATTATGTTTTTTATGATGTTGACGAAGGTATTTTATGAAGGATTTTTACTCTTACATTCTTGGAAAAAGCCAGAAGATGGTTTCAATCACTTCCAGTTGCCTCACAGTTGGGAACAATTTATTACAATGTTCCTTTGTAAATTTGACGGCTATGACTACGAACAAGTATGTGACGAAATTGAAGATTTACAAAGGCTTAAAAATGAATCTTTGATTTATTTTACTATTAGATTTCATTTAAATTGTTTAAAATTAAAATTGAAGACAAACCTTCGAAAGAAGAATTATTAGATTCGTTTGAACATATTTTCTCTCTTCCTTCCATTCATAATCCATGTGAAATTATTTCAAGCTTTTATCAATCTCTTTCTAATTTCATTGACATAATTGAGAATTACAATATGGAGGTACAAACAAATGATAATGAAGTTGCCTCTATTTTGTATGATAAATTGCTTCAATTAGTGCAAACTTCCTAGAGTGTTGATAAAGATCAAGGTGCACCTTCACATGTTAATGAATTTCAATCACGAAGCTTGGAAAATTTCACTGATCAATTGCAAGAAGATATTAGTAGCAGTCTTGAAGAAGATACAACTTTGAAATCTGAAAATCAATGTGCATTAGAATCAAAAAATTAGAGCATAAGTTGGAAAGTACAAGCAGCGATTAAAGTTTCTAATAATATGCAATCTATTGTACAAATTTCTGAATTCTCTTATGATGAGCAAATGTCAAATTCAAGACAGAAAAGCAACATTTTTCAAGAAAGAAAAAATAACCAAGTAAAAGATCTTAAATCTAAAATTCGCAATGAAGAAAATGCACATGAGTTCTCAAATAGAAACACTTTCAAATGCATTCTTTTAGATTCATATTTTTCCCTCTATCCTGATATTTTTTCTAATAGAAATTTATCATCTCTTCACTTTAAAGATATTTCAGAAAACAAAGAATTTGATCTAAATAAATTGCCTATTAGTTTTTATCAATATAGAGAATTAATTATTGATCATTCTTCTAGCATTAATGGACGTGAGCTAAATATTCCTTCTCATTTTGATACATTAGGTGAGATCGAAGGGAATTCTAAAGAATGTCATGAAGTCATTTATGATAGTTACTTTGACATTGAGGATATTGATTTATATTCTTCACAATTGAATCCTCATGATCAAAGTCGAATCACATGTGAAAATGAAGAACAATATAATTCAGAAATTGTTTCAAAGAATTCTCATTTTCAAACAATTAATCATACTCATGATTTCAACATTCAAGAAACCATTCCAATCTATGATTTATATGACGACCAAGCTCTCATTCCCATTCAGAGTCATAGCCCTCTTTATAATTCACAAGTGGGTATCAACAATCATTTTAATTTCATTATTTTACCCAATCCTTGTGAAGATGAAATTGCTTTAAATCATTCCGAATTGTATTGTAACAATAATTCTAACACTAGTGTAAACCATGATTCAATTTTGTTATTATTCCATCATTTATTCTTAACTTCAGATTTATCTTCTTTATTTAATCTTAGATTTTTAGATACTTTGTGCTAGACTATTGAGTATCTCAATATTAAACACTCAATTGATGCAATGCCTCAACAAGAAAATGAACTTTTACATCATAATCATAAACATCAAGAGATATTAATTTTTCAATTCTCACAAATGTTCATTTATTATCAATTACTTCTTTCTTCTCAAAATCAGTGCCAACAAGAGAATTCATTTTCACAATACGACCAGCAATATAATTCAATTAATAATCCTCCGTTGGATCTATTAGACTTCCATTTGTTTTTCATTGATCCATATGAAAGACATTTGGAAATTTTTCCTTCATGGAAGATCATTAATAGTTTAACACTTGCACATAATACTAATAAAATCATACAGGCCATTGTTTATGAAATATCATTTCCACAATCTGGCTTGATATCTTCTCTTTTGAATCTCTTCCAACAAATAATGGAAATACATCCATATTTCTATAATCCAATTGAAATTCAGTTGGAAAGGGAATTTCAAGAGAAGGTGATTGCAAATAAAGTACTAACAATAAATGTACATATGTTTTTCGGATTTAGTTTTCTTAGTTTTATTATATTTTCAATTTTATTACTAATATTTGACATGTACATACATGCAGGAATCAAAATGCTTACATGGTTATATTGGAAGTATGACTATACCTAGTTATGCTTCCCTCGGTTGAGTTAGAAATAGGAATATATTAATTTTCTTTTATGTTTGCATTTATTTCATTATTTCAGATTTTCAATAAAGCAAGTAATGAATCTGATTTATTTTGTGCATCTCATTTCAATTATAGAAAATAAGCTTAGAGAATTTTATAAGTTCTTGAATTATCAGATCATACGTATTTTTCAAGCCTTCAATTGTCTTGTTTTTCAAAATTCATTACATTTACCATACGTGAAGAAATTCTAAGAATTTTCTACAACTTGGTAATTTTTTATTCACAAGTAATTCTAAAAAGCTCGTTTTCACCACTCTTCTCTTCCGATGTAAATTTGAAGTGGATACAACTTGAAAAAAATCATTACTTATCATTTTACATCAAATGAACATATGAAAATTTTGAAGAACTTGAAGCTTCATGAGATAAAAGTTATAGTCAATTTCTTCCATGTATGTGTTTACATGTTCACCATCATTTATTGTTTGTTTTATTTTTCAAAGGTTTTTTCTTATTTATATTTTGTTTTATTTGTAGGTCTTCATTTACTTGATTATGAGGACTCAAGCTAAGCAAGCAGCCAAATATTTTCAAATCCGCAACATGTTCAGGGAAGTATTTATTATTTCATCTAAAATTTGAATGTTATCTGATTTTTCTTCTATTCATTGACATCCTGATAAGTTTTAATAAATTTTCGGAAGAGTCATATCAGATCATTATATTTCACAACTCTCTTCATAAGAACATTATGATAAAATTACTTTCCAATCAAATATTCCGACTGTTAATTAAAATATTAAAGGGATATTTATTTTAAAGAAAAATTAAACCAGTCACTTTCTTATTGAATTAAATAGTCTAAGAAATCATTGGCCCCACATATGGCATGTCACATATCGCAATTTTCATATAATAGGTTATGAAATGAGCATATTCCAAATATCTCTGATCCCCTGATATTCCCATTCCCTCTGATCTCCGATGAACATTTTATTTTGATATCATATCATCTCTATCGAAATAGTCTGTATCATACCTCCGATGTAAGTCTTCCAATATTTTTTATCACTCAGTCTCTGATAAAATGACTTCACAAAAAATCATGTTGTTCGCACAACCCCGGACATGATATGACATTTAAATTAGTTAAAAAAAAATAGCGCGTCCATTCATGAATCAAAATTTTAGTTGGGGCATATGTTTAAAGGTTCCGATGTCCCAGATCGAATATGAAATTAAATTCATATAATAAAAATATTGGGTCTGTGCTTCATCGCAGATCGATGTATCAATATCGTTACATATCGTGCTCAAATATGTCGATCATCTATCTCTTATAAAGTACAAAACTGGTCCCACCAATGTGTCATGTCATTTTTCGCATTTATGCTATCAGTAGAATATTATCGGTGTTTCATTTCATTCACATTTACAATATGACTATTCTCCAATATCGCAATCGCTCCATTGCAGTTTCTCATCGCACATACTCATATCGCAAATTTGTCACCGCAACAATTATATCGCATCGCAAAACTCAAATGAGATCTTTTCCTAAGATATTTAAATGTGATAGACATCGATATATATTTCTTCACAATTGTTTTTTAGTTATTATAGAAAACGTTCAATCACATATCGGCAAAGGTGGAAGTCACAACTTTTAAAGTTATGCATGGAAAAGAATCTCACAATACGAAGCATTAGGCAAGTCACTGACCTATACGATGACTAATTCATATTTTTTAATTCTCTTCTATTTTTAATTTCCCTCCATACTTATCATATAAATATTCAAATCCTCTTCATATATTTTTACATGATTCGGGATTTTGAATCAACTTCGATATTTCGGGGTTGATATGGATTCATAATGGAAGAAACAAAGAGAACATTCATCATTGCAATTCATAAAGAATCATATCTTCATCTTCACTTTTGATGGATTCAATTTATTTCTGATTCCTTGAACATGAAACATTGCTTTCTTTTAATTTATTGTTCGTTTTACTTTAGATTTAATAAATAATGATTTTAGGTCAATAAAACTTGTTCATGCTTTTAATTCTAATTAAAAGAAGAAGTTATCTTTTTTTGGATAAAATGATACCTTTTAGGTAAGATGAAATGAAATTATCCAATGGTAAGTTTTATATGCCCACTTTTATTCATTTTCATTTCTTCACTTTTTTTTTTAGTTTTTCTGATTTTGAAATTTGTTTTTACAGGTCTTCATAAATTTTTCGTACCTTTACCAGATCAGTTTTAAAAGTTCATTTTCTTTTTTCTCTTTAAGATTCTTGAGAGAAGCAGTAATGATCCTTATTGAATCAACGAAATTGAGGAGTTTTTGGACCTCTAGTATGTATCTTTAAAGCATTAATTTTATTAGAAAATATTTAAGATGCTTTTATGCAGGTCTTGTATTGAAGAAGGAAAATTTGTAGCTGATAGAGACATTTTCATTTGGGTTGAATTTTACCTCATAATTGTTTCCCTCTCCATTTCTTATAACTCTACAAGATAAAAAATTTAAATCTCAACATAGGAATGAACATACATATGCTTATTTTCTTTTATATCATTTCTTGGGAAATTTATATAAGTAGTCTTGTTGGAGTTTATCTTTAATTTTATTTTTTCTTTTAGTTTTTGCTTTCTTCACTTTTATTTTTTCATTCGCTGATTTATTTTCTTACTCTAGTTTAGGAATTATTTTCCTTTTGCTTTCAGTTTTGATTTGATTTTGGTGAATTTTCCATGATTTATGTAAAATCCATTTTTCTTACCTTACAGTTGTTGGCATACATGAGAAATATTTTACTCTATCCGTTTAAGGGAATTTCATTTATCATTAAAGGCATATCTTTATGGAACCATAAATTCATTTTGCTTTAAATATTTTTTATGGAGGAACACACATCATTTTTAAGTTATTGAGTTTACTTTTTCAAGGAAAGAACCTATTTGAGTTTAATGCAATGAATCCCTCCCACCCCTCCACATAAAAGTCTCTGATTGATAGTTGCAGGGAAAGTATTTGGAGTAAACATTATGAAAGTATTATGTCCATTAAACATAAATATCTATTACCATCCCACCTCTTTCAATCAAATACATCATAAACTAAAAGCTTGCAAATAAACTTATCAAAAAGGTGATTAAAAGAGGAAGCATGGAAAATACAAGTAAACTCGTCGAGGCTATGGATGCTCGCTCGCAGCGGGACTAGGCTTGTATGGCATAAAATACAACTTCACTGGGGTACTGTTTAGGCTCGCTGGTAGCGAAGCGATGTCAACGACAATCATAAAATGGATATATGCTTTATCAAAAACTCCTATCTCTACCTTCTTCTATTTTTCACATGAGGAAATTTTAAAAACAAAATTTTCCCAAATTTGGATTCATCTCTTTTACTCGAGTCTGTTTTAAGTACTTATATTTATAAACTCATATTGCTTAATCTACTTATGTGAGACCTATGGAAATGTTTTAATGTTAGAAAATTTCATGATTTCCATTATTTTAACATTCGGTAAATTAAAATTCATTATCTTTAGTCAGAGATAACTAGTCCTTCTCCTGTGTGTCGCCATTGTCGTAGGGAAAACCCAACACCCCCCAATTTTGAATTATTTACTTCAATAATGGGGACCCTTTTTATTAATTTTGGGCTAAGAAACTTAAATAAATTTCATTTAAGTTAAATGTCCTAAAATTTTACCATTTTTTATTTTTGTCGAATTTCCATTTTGATTAAATTTGATTTTTCACAAGCTTTCCAACGATACTTGTTTCACTTCATTTGGTCAACTGGTTTGTAAATGGAACTCCTTTGAAGTTTGATCATTTTCTCGATTGGGTTAAAAAATGTATAAAGTGTATGATATTTCAATTTTCGCAATTAAAATAGTCTTCATTGTAAATATTAATTTTTAGTTATTTTTTACTGTTTACTTCATTTTTTACTAATGTTTCTACAAAATGATCCATCTAAATTGTACAATGGATGAAAACACGTTTCAGGATATTGGTAATTTATTCCAACTTGTTATTTTAAAACAAATTTCCAAACTCAAAATAGCTGAAGTCTAAATTGTAGGATGATTAATTCCATATGGGCCCCACTTCACAACACATCCTTCCTTCCAAAAAGCCGATTTAAAAAGGCCGAAATAAAATGTGACTGTGAAATTGTGATATCGCAATATTTCATATCGCATTTCACTAAGCACTTTAAACACATCCATTTGAAATTCTCCAAACTCCGATTTACGATTTGGTTTTTATGCAGAGAGTTAAATTTGTTTAACATAAGGTATCTCCACCTTATAACTCCCGACTCACTCGCCTTACCTCACTCTCACATCATTTCCCTTATCCCTCCATGCCTTCCACCTTATCTCTCCAACTCATCTCTTACACCTCACTCACCCTCCACTCGTTATCTCTCCATTCCTTCTTCACCCTTACCACTCCACACTCTCCACTACCCTCCTCCTCTCCCTCACGTGGTTTGTATGATGTTATATATATGTTGATTATTAATTATAATGTATATTATATTATATAATATTATATTTTAATTATAAGTTTAATATAATTTAAATTATAACATTTATATAATATTTTAATATTTTTTTTTTTTAGTAAGACTAAATCTATTAAGTAAAGAAATATAGTACAATCAAAGCTTGCATAGAAGCGAAGCAAGAGAGCAAGGGAGCTGGAAATGATAGACTATCAACCTCGGTCCCAATGAACATCCACAACATAAGCAAAAGATAACAGAAAGTACATAAAGTAAAGAACTAGACTAGGGACTCGACCCAGAATGGGTAGAATCTCCCAATCGACATTTTTTCCCTTTCTTTTTACTGACTGTGACCCAGCCATTGTGAGCTGGCTGGACAAGAACCACCTGCAAACTAATCTGCACAGAAGGAGGAGTCTCCTTATCTGAATCTATGGATGAAGACTCATGAGTGCACTTCTGCGAAGTTGGAGGAGCAGAGGGATCCGCTGGGCGTGTTGGGGGCGCGTCCCTCGGGGGGTTCTGATTCTCCTCTTCCACCTCTATATCCTCCTCATCAGAGCTATAGGAATCTATGTCATCCATTAGAGGTCTATCACAAGGTTTCCAGTTCTTGGATTTGGATTTGCGCGGGATGTTCCTCTTTTTGTCGAGGAACGTCGCACAAGTATTCTGAAGATGCCCCGTCTGATGGCAATGGCGACATCTGAAAGCAGTGTTCTCATAGTCTAAAGTTTGCGTCCAATGAAATTCCCCACCTTTTAGGTTGATCTGATCAGGCAGCCCTTTACTAATGTCTATTTCTGCGCATATTCTACCAAAAGTATATATACCTTTCTCCCCTTGAGAGGTGTCCGTTTCCAAGAAGCGGCCTAATATATCCCCACTTCCTTGGAATACAAAGAAATGCCATAGATGAGCAGGGAGATTTGGAAGACGGACCCAAATGGGCAACTTGGTGATGACAGCCGAAGAGGGGTCGAAATCAGGGAACCAGGGGGTGAGGAAAAGTCCCGCTGATCCCCAGAACCAAGGGCCTCCCATTAAGGCTTTCTTGTAGTCATCGCTGGAGGCAAAGGCGAAAATGAAGAAGCCTTTTGAGCAGAAGAAGACCTTGCAGTTTTTGGTCCAGTTGGAGTGAAGCCACTGGTATAGATCGGCCGTACGAGGCCATAGTCCGTTAAATCTGAAAATGATGGTTGTTTCTGCAAACGTCTGATATTGATCATCCAGAGATGGATGAGAGATTTCAATGGAGGGAGTATCCTCCATTTTATCCACCAAGAAAGGCTTGGGAGCCTCCGCTGGTTTGGCAGACTATGGGTGGGCAGCATCTTTGCGAACTGCATCTTTATAAGAGAAAGAAGGGGCAAAGGAGGTCTGCCCAATGGAACCACCTCTTAAACGAAAGGTAGCCACAATAGAAGCATCCTTAAGAATACTGTAAAAGGATAGGGGAAGGGGATTCATAAGTTGCTTACCATTATATAGCAATCTTAGGTAGGAGGGGGGATCCCCAGACGGCGTTCGATTTTTTGCAGAAGATCCTGCACGAGATCTATTGCGTGTACCCATTGCAACATTGTCTTGCCCGAGAGTTTGACTTGGATCTCAAATGCATGTGTTTCTTCAGGCATATCTAACTGGAATAAGATAGGAGACTGCTTCCACCAAGCAGCAGATAGATCCATGTCCAGATTCAGAAGCGGATCAAGCGGTCTCGGGAAGCAGATCAGCTTCTTGCATTTGGCAGAGAAGAGATCTATAGGATCTACGAGGTTGCTTCTACTCACATTGTGAGAAACTATAGAAGAGGCGACTTTAGAACTGTCTGGAACATTAGCCAGGAAAACAGCCACACAGGCGGCTGCATCATCTGTGCCAAGAGAGTCGTCCTTGTGCGTGGTTTTGAATGGGTTTGTAGCCTACAGATTCAAGTCTGCTACCCTGTCGATGAGAATGGCCAGCGTTGGCGTCTCTGCAAGCGTTGTTGCATGGCTAGCATCTATGAAGGCGGCGGCTCCAAAGCCGTCTGAAGCATTTTCAGGAAATGTTGCCACCCAGACTGCGGCGTCATAACCTCCAGGGATACTCCTGTGTTGTAGCATGTAGTCATGCAGATTCCAGTCTTCAGTCTGGTGCATGAACAGAAGGCGGCCAGCCCTCTGAGTGGCCGAGCCGGCGTGAACCAGAGAAGCCACACTGCAAACCCTAATCGCCTCTTTCGCCATCGCCTCACCTCTCTTTTGTTACAACTGAAATTAACTCAACCTAAGCTCCTAAAATTTAGGAATCACTGTAAAAAAACCATATAATATTTTAATATTGTAATTAATCAATAAATAAAATTTTTAAATTATTTTAATTATGTTTACTATTAATTTATTTTTAATTAAGATTAATAATATAATTGCAATTAATTAGTATTAATTAATTAAAAAACTGTAATCTAATTTAGGATTAGAATTTAATTAAAAATTATGATTTTTAGCCCAAGTAATAGAAATTCCAGAATTCTGAAAAATTAATATACCAACATTGGAAGCTCATAAATGGATTTTTACTTGGCCAAATGAGGCCTGAGATGACTCATTGGATATATAAAAGCATGGAGATTATTCCTGAAGTGGTTTCATTTCCATAATTGATCATTTATAGGGTATAAAATTAGGCAGAATATCAAGCTCTGATTTTTTAAACAAAATCAATTTTTTGAGTTTTATTTTATGCATTCTCATTTTCTCAAGCATTTTTTGAGTGCAGATTTATTTGTCAATAATATACTTGGCCAATTAAATTCTCACAAGCATCAATAGAAAGCTTAAATTTCCTTTTAAATTATTTATTTAATTAAGTTTTGATTGGATTTATTTTAATTCCAGATTTGGCATTTTGATTTTATTTTTACATTTTAAGTTTGTTTTGATTTGTTTTTGCAGGAAAATAGTTGAAGATATGGCAAGAAGAAGATCTAAATCAATGAGAAGGCTCCAGACATTGAAGAATATGATTTTGAACCAATGAAAATTGATTGAGAATAACTACTCTTCAACAAACTTTCCTATGAATAATTCCTTTGTAAATATTATAAATAACATATTGTAGAATGTAATAGGGGCTCTTCTTCTCTACAATGCAGAGATTCTTGAAAGCAATATTGTATAGAGAATTTAGAATTGGAGGGTAGAGGAGAGAAAACTTAGATCTAGGGATTATTAAGGATTTTTCTTCTTCATATTGAATTATTTATGGAGAACAGAGTTTTCACTATTGTAGTTGTAGTTTAAAAGTAGAAGTTCAAGCATTGTAAAGGATTGTTCGAGACCGGAGTCATAGAAATGGTTTGAATAAATTGGTATTTATAATACTATTGTTTTAATATCAGTTTCATTTTATGATAGCAAGAATGTATCATTTTATTCATATTTGTGCACTATTGTCGATATGAGTAATTTGTCTCAATTAAATGTTATTATTTATCTTTGTTCTTATGAGTTGAATTCTGATTTTTGAGTAACTATTTACTCATAAATCTATCTTTTAATACTGATTTAATAATCAATACCATTTTTTTGAACTGCTTCCTAAATGTTGTTTGGTTTATTATCTTAGTTAAGAGGTCTCTAAATAGAATGTGTTTTGGTATTAATAATGTCAGTTAATTGAACTATTTCATTAGATTGATATTAATTATAAGACAAACATATTTAAATCTCAATCATTTAAATATCTTTCTCTCAGTTGGGTTAGATATATATCTGCCTAATTGAGATAGGATTAGGATAAATTTCTTTTTGCCTGTATTTTAGAATAATTTTGCATTTAGATTAAATTTTTCATTGCTAGAAGTCCTCTTTCCAAAGAGACAAAACTTTAGTTTTGGTTTGGCTGAGCCCCAAATTAGCTTAAGAATGTGACTCTCTTACCTTATCATCAAGAGAAATGATCTTATCTCTCTTTCCCATATGTATACAAAGGTTATAATTTAAGCCATTGGAGATTGAGAGAAGGTAACTGGACCTAGTTAAACCAGTAAAAGCCACCATTCCAAACAGAAAAAGAGTTGCTTTAAGGTCCAGACTCGGTGGTCATCCCCCATGTTGTTGCAGAGAATTTTGAGGCTTCAACGGACTGATGAACCTGATAGATGTTTCTTGTTCATGAAGAAGATGAATTGATCTTGGAATTTTAGAATGGTCCTTTGTTCTTGTTGCTTCTTGACTGCTTCAAATTATTGACACAATCATATGCTTCTTGTTCCTCTTCTTTACTCCTTCCCTCTCTTGTAGTCTTCCCCTTAGATAGTGCACTCGATTTCATTTTCTATATAATGTTTTAGACTCTCAATTTGAAGTGGCATTAGTGATAATAATCTGCAAGAACTATCCCTAATTAATATTTTTCTCAGATATTCCAATGGTTCTCTAGCAAAAAGCTTTGTAAATATATCTCCTATTTGTTCTTTTGTGGGTATGTATTCCATATTCAATATTTTCTCATCCACTTATTCTCTAAGGAATTGGTACTTTATAGGGATATTTTTAGTCTTTGAATGAAGCACATGATTTTTCAAAATGGTTATTGCACTTATATTGATTTTCTCATCCTTCTTATCTTTTTAGAATATGTTTCATCCACAACACTTGTGTGCAACAAGAAAAAACTGATATGTATTTGATTTCTGTTGTAGATAAAGAAATCGATGTCTATTTATTGCTTAACCATGCAAACCAAATACTCTCCTAAGTAGAATGCACCACCACTTGTACTTTTCTTATCATCCACACAACTGGCCCATTTTGCATCTCTGTATGTTGTCAATGTAAAGTTATTACATTTTGGGTACCATAGTCCATAGTCTATAGTCTATAGTCTCTTTCAAGTATCTGAACATCATCTTTGTTTCTAATAGATGACTATGTTTAGGTGATGATTGATATATTTCCACTAATCCAACAACCAAAATTATATCTGGTCTAGAGGCTATTAGGTATAGCAAGCTTCCTATCATAGATATGTACAATTTTTTTATCAACATCAAGTAATTCATCATATGCACATAAATTACATCCAATTTCCATTGGGGTTGATATAGGTTTACAATCTTCCATTTGGAAATTTTGCAATATATCTCTTACGTATTTCTCTTAAGAAATGAATATGCCTCCTGAATTTTGTAGAATTTGTAGCCCTAGGTAAAAGTTAAGTTCTCCAATCATTGACATCTTGAATTTAGACTTCATCTCTTCAACAAACCATTTTACTAGATGATCTTTATTTCTACCAAAAATAATATCATCGACATACACAACCACAATTATTAATCCATCTCCATCAGTCTTTATGTACATATCACTGCAACTCCTCCTCTCTTGAAACTGTGTTTTTGAAGATACTTGTCGAGCCTATAGTACCATGTTTGTGATGCTCATTTAAGTCCATATAGTGCCTTCTTTATCCTGCAAACATAGTTAAGATTATCTTATAATAAAAACCCTTCATGTTTTTCCATATAAACCTCTTCATCAAGTTCTTTGTTTAGAAAAGAAGACTTCATGTCGATTTGGTATACTTTGATATCATTATAACAAGAAAAGGCCAAAAACATCTTGTTTTCCTCCAATATTACAGTTGGTGAAAAAGTTTCTTCATAGTCAAGACCTTCTACTTGTGAGTAACACTTGCACACCAATCTATATTTGTTTCTAACAATTTGCCCCTATTCATTCATCTTGTTTTTGAATACCCATTTTTTTCCAATGAAATTCTTTCCAACTGATCTTGGTGCCAATTCCCAAGTCTTGTTCTTTTCAATTTTGTCTAACTCCTCACTCATAACATCTATCCAGTTTTTGTCTTTAATTTCTTCATCAAATTTCTTTTGGTTCAATCTATGACAACATAGAAATATGAACTTGGTCTAATTTCTCTGCAGATTGTCTCCTTGTTTTCACTCCTTCACTTTTATCTCCAATAATTTGACTTTAAGGATGACTCTTTTGTGTGTATCTTGAGGGACCTTTTGAATGAGTGTCTGTCTTTTATAATTCTTCATTTTTTACCTCATTTTCTTTACTATCATGATGATGATGATTTGGAGGATTGATAAAACATGTGCTCTTTTTCTTATTAGATAGCTCTTCATAAAAATTTACATCTATGCATTCCACAATTTTATGAAGTATTTTATTATAGCACCTGTATCCATTAATTTTTTATGAATATCAAAAAAATATTCCCACATCTGGTTGAGCATAAAACTTTCCTAGCTTTTCATCATTATTTTTGATATAGCATTTAATCCAAAATAATTTAAAATGTTTGATTGAAGTTGTCTTATCGTGTCATGGTTCATAAGGTATCTTATCACAGTTTTATCTGAGATGTGCCTTATTGAGAATATGCATTGTTTTATGTATTACTTCTTCTCAATAATTTTGAGGAATGTTTCTTTCTTGCATCATATCTCTGGTCATTTTCTAAACATATATATTTTGTCTCTCTGCAACTCCATTATATTGAGGCGTGTCGGCAATAGTATACTGTCATTTTATTCCAAGTTCACCACACAAGTCTAAAAACTCATCCGAAGTAAATTCACATCCTCTATCCGACCTTATGCACTTTAACTTGCACCCTATTTTATTTTCTGCTAGTGCCTTGAATATTTTGAACTTCTCAAATGTTTCTAACTTATTTCTAATAAATTCCACCCATGTCAATCTAGAATAGTCATCAATTATTGTCATAAAATATTTGTCTCCTCCTAGTTCTTATGTCTTGGAAGGTCCACACAAATCCACATGAACTAGCTGCAAAGGTTTACTACTTGACATTTTATCCTTGATTTTGAATGATGTTCGTGTTTGTATGCCCATTTGACATGACTTGCAAGTAGTGTTTTGATGCTTCTTTATTTTTGGTAGATCTTTGACTACTCTCTTCTTACTAAGACTGATGATGTGATAAAAATTGAGAAGCCCTAATATCCTATGCCATTTTCAAGATTCATCTTGCTTGTTGTGTTAGCATTATTCATTATCTTCCTTCAAAATGTATACATTATTCTATGTTTGAACTCATTTATCCAAAATATTCCCAGTAGTTGTTGACCTCATTTCACAATCCTAATCTCTGAAGAGAACATCACAACCTTTGTCACACATCTGACTTACACTCAAAAAATTATGTTTTAGACCATATACAAACAATACATCCTGAGCCTTTCATCTTTCATTATTTAGACTAAAAGTACCCTTTTCTCTAATTCTTCCAGCTTCATCATTGCCAAATGTGACATTTCCATTTCTATTTTCATCTAGGGATAAAAACTTGCTTTAATATCCTATCATATGTCTAGAGAAACCATTTTCCACGTATCATTTACTATTTTGATATTGAGAATATAGAACTAGGTCACACTTATCAGCTTTCTTCTCTTTCTTCTTCTTTCTCCACTGCATGCATTCATTTGTTCTACAATTTTCCTGAGATGGTAATATATTGTCTTTAAGTTGACATTAATATGACTTGTGCCCAAAGTTATGGAAATAGAAACATTTAGTGATATTAAGGAGAGGAGCAAATGCATTTTTGTATAGATTCATGTTTTTTTTTAATGTTTGTGAATCTATTTTTATCCTCACTTATTTTATAATTACTCTCATCATTTTTTTTTACATAAGCTATGAAATTTATGGCTTTATGTCCAAAAATTTTATGGTAGTAAAAATACCCATAGAAAAAACTTGTGTACCTGGTAGTGGATGACATTTTTGGATATAACCATCTTGACATTTGATAATATTGTATACTAAAGAAACATGGTCTCTGATAATTTGTTGTTTGATTGTCCATTCCTTTTGTCTTATACACTCTTGCGGTAGTGCTTCTTTGTTTTTTTTCATTTGATGTTGGAGAGTTGCTCAAATTTTTGTTCTTATATTGATATGAACTATCATTTTATCCCTTGAAAATTTTTACAAAAGTAATTGTCAGTTTGTACTTTGCCTTGGATTCATTGGATTCTCCTTCATAGCCTAACCCAACCTTCATGAGTGGACACATATGAGCATTTAATATCACATCCATTTTTTTAGAGCATTTTATATGTTGAATTTTCATGTTCAAATCAATTTGTGCCTTTTCTAGCTTCTTCTTCCAATCTTTCACACTCCTGTATTTTATCCTTGACTCATTGCATCAAAATGTCTTCCACCTTCTTTGATTCTTCAAATTCAACTTTCAAATTGACAATTTTTCTAAATTTGATTCTTCTTTTACATATTTCAATAAGATCTACTTCTATTTTTTATTATTTTGTTTAAGCTCATCTATATCATCCAGGGCACTAATCAACTCCCCCTCAAGATCTACCTCACCTTCCTCTTATTATTCATATTCCTCATAATATTTTTCAAGTTCTTCCAAGGCCATCAACATGAATTCACTAGTTCCATCTTCCCTAGAGGATTCATTGGAACTTTCGGATACACTACTATCTTATTGAGCATATAATATTTTCCTTTTAAACTTTTTCTCTTTCTAAATTTTATTAGACGTGTTCTTTTCTTTTCCTCTAGGTTGATTTTATTCTTTCTTATAAGGAAATTTGGAGGAATAATGCCCCACTCTTCCACAATTGAAACACTTAAATGTAAGTTTTCCTTTGTACTTACATGTACCTTTCTTCAACCTTATGAAGAATTTTGCTTCTTCTTCATCAAAACATGAGCATGAACATTCCTTTTCTTCAATATACTTGTCTGCCTTGAAAGATGCATCTCTAGTGACTGACTTCCTTTTTGGAATTATCATCTCATATGTATTCAAGGAACCAAGTAGTTGATCCCTATTCAAAGTCTCAAAGTTTTTTTTCTCTTGTATCACTGAAACATTAGGATTGAGCTTAGAATGTGATGACCTCAATATTTTATGAACTATTACACTTTCTTTGATTGTTTCTCCTAGACCCATCATGACATTTATGACTTCATTAACTCTTAAAAATAACTTAACAACATATTCATCTTCATTCATTTTTAAAGTTTCAAATTGCATTCTATATACTTGTAATTTTGACATCTTTACCTTTTTATCTTCTTCGTGAATATTTTCCAGTTTAACCCTGATTTATTTAGATTTCTTACAATGCATTACTTTAATAAATTCATACTCACTTAATCCACTAAGAAGTGCATCAATATATTTTTCATTAGCTAAAAATTCCATTTTGGAATATTTTCCACTAGTCATTTCCTTTGGTTCTTCATACCCTACCATCACAACAGCCTAGACTTCTACTCCAAGATACATTAAATGTGTCCTCATTCTCACTTTCTAGAAGGCACAATTTGTACCAGTAAATAAAGGGGTCTTTTTGCTGAGCATCCTTCGTGAATAGTTATTTTATTGATTTAGGACCTCCTTCTATTTGTTACACTAATATTGAAGGAACCCGCTCTATTACCAATTGATATATATTTGAAAATTAGTGAGAGGGGGGTGAATTAGTAATTTAAAACTTAAAGTTTTTCTCAACTTAAATTTCTTCTTATGCAACTAATGATTTTTGTGTATGCTCAATTATTAATGGTTTCCTTCTGTAGTTACCATAGAGAGAGAGGCATTTATAGATATACTTATTCAGAATTTAAGAGAATTCACACAACATTCAAGAAACAACACATGAAGACATCATATATATGTGGAACCCCATAAGGGAGAAAACCATGATTCTTTTGACTAAAAGTGATGTGAATATAGGCTCCTACTTCCCTATTACATCATATTTTTGCAGGCTCCAACCTACAAGAGGTTGCTACCTCAAGAAAGCTCCAATCCCACAAATTTTTCTACAAGATACAACCCACAAGAGGCTCCTACCACAAAAGGATACAACATGTTCTTTATCAAACTACAACTTGAAAGGAGACTGCAATATCCAAATCACAATACAAAGTCAAGTGTTCTAGTTACCAAATATTTTTTTATGCTCTCTAGTTTTTTGCTCATTTTCACTGCTTCTATTCATCAATTTTGTTCTTCTTCTTCTACTTTTATCTCCTTATCCTTACCAAAAATATGCTCATGAATCCTCTCATACAAGCTTCTTAACACCCAAAGTTATTTGCTCATTCAAAAATGTATATTTTATAAGCATATCTTATTGGTTGTTTGTATTCTCTGTAGGAATATGAAATAAGGCATGATCTCATGGTATTCTAAATTTTTTCACAACATGTCTCTTCATTTTCGAATCTGAAAAAAAAAATTGTAATATAAATTAGAGCTAAAATAATATAACTCAACAATAATGATTACAAGAGACAAATAAGATTTGTATTAGCTACATGTTCCAAACGTGTACCATATATTTTTCTTGTTTAATGAAATTATATTTTTTCCAGCTTGTGCCTCATTGTATCATGTACCATTTTTTACATCAAGGTCAACTAATCAACATATTTATTTAACAATGTTAAATATTCACATTAAATATCATAGAATTTTCACTTCACATCACTTTTGGCTTTTGCACTTCAAACAACCTTGCAACAACAACCATCTAGTATTCAACATAAATCATCCTTAACGCAATATCATCAAGCAGCCTTGCAACAATAATCATCTAGTATTCAACATACATCATCCATAACACAATATCATCAACATGATCAATTAACATCAATGCCAATAGTAGCAACAGTTCTGAATGAGCAGTAAAAGAGTCGCATTGGTGGAGATCCAGCTCAGTAACAAAAAATCAGTACCCCCATTAATGGGGGATACAAATGTAATGGATATAATTAGGTCTTCAAGTCTTCATCAGGTCAATTCAACTCATGACCATTAGATCAAGTGTAGTTAGAGTCGAGCATGGGTGGATTTGATTGATTAAGGAGTACTGATGTCTCTCCCAAGCCGACCCATGGTTTGCAAGGACAAAAAGAAATCAAACCAAGAATAGGTGCAACTTGTTTCCATGTGAATAAAGTGATTTGAAGTTGAACATTGGGTAAAATTGATGGGTCTAGGAGCACTAATGTATTTCCTAGTTCGCCCCAAGGAAAACCATGATAAGGGAATGGCTAACTAGGGCACAAATGATCTTTGATGTATCAAAAATTCTGGATAATAAATGTTGATGTCAACAGAAGTAAACGTATCATAAGGTTTGTACATAAAGTAAGAGAGTAATCAAGACTTGTACTGACATAGGGAATTTTACAAACGGTGGACGAGATCATTTCATCAATTGGAATGAATTCCTTTGAACAGATCATATACAATGACGGTGGACACTAATGGTAACGACAAGGAACATTTGAGTGATGAAATATGGATATTTCTCTGGATGAAACCAAGGATATCGACATAGTGAAATGGTAAAAAGGGTGTCATGGGGGTACTAGTGTGTTGAGGACTAGAACTTTAAAACAAAAGGAGATCAACATTTATTACGATTGATAGTCAATCCTGACATGTGACACAAATATCAAAATGAAAAGGGGTATTGGGGAGGCGAGGATAATAAAAATCAAACAATTATGACCGATATTAACGACACACTATAGTCGAACCTACACATGTCACTCAGTGCTAGTGATTGGAAAAAAAGTTCCACAAGATTGTTGTCGGTGTAGAAGTGTATTATCAATATCAAATCAAGGGAAGGAGTGGGCCCCTGGGGGTATCTTCTAGGGGAAATATGGATGAATAAAAAAGGGAAAATGAAGGGCTCATAGTTGTAGGGGGGCTGGAAAGCCGTGTGAAACTTCATGATTCAAATTCTAACAAAACCTAATGAAAGGGAGTCCAAGGTAAGTAAGCAAAGGAAAAACTAAGAGAGAAGAAAGAATATATAGATTCCCAAGCCTATAGAGAATGCCAACATCATTTCCTAATTATTAAAGGGTTCTACTTGAAAAACCATGTTGGGTAGGTAAATAGAGATCCAGTTCCTGTGATCAGAATGCATGGTAGAGGAGGAGCCACAATGAACTGGGGAAAACAGAAGTTCTTGGTTCCACAATGATAAAAGGAAAGAATACAATGCATCCGAGGAGGGATACAAAGGGTCTATATGCCAGTTTTATTCATCATACATAATGATACTGTTGAAGCCTTTAATTTTGTGAGAGGTGACATGGGGTCTTATTCACAAAATATACATTCAAGTAACTAAGAGTACCACAAATGAGAGTGCTCTATCATAATATGAGTTGAAAAAGGTAGATGTGAAAGTGTTATGCAAAAATGTGTGCACCTATATGGGAACATGCTAAAAATAGATCACGGATGAAATTATAGGAAACTTGAAATAAAATATGCCATGGTGAAGAGTTTGTTGCAAGGAATCCAACAATGTTGACAATGTTGAATTTATATCTATGGTTTTCTCAAATGGGCTAGTCAAAATTTGGGTTAACCAATTATAAATAGGGGGTTGAATCTTCACTTTTACCATTTGAATTTAGTGAGTCTACATTATAGAAATGTTGAGTTATATAATGGGCCTCCTAAGGAATATTATAAAATAATAGTGTAAATAATAAAATAATATTAGCATTACATCATCAAATTTTAGAGGGAAAAAAAGAAAAAACTACTTTTTCAACTAGTAATTTTCAACTTATCTCCCTACGATTTTACTTAAATTTTGAATGAGAGAACTCGTTGGATGCAAAATTTAATTCCTCATCCAATGATTACCCATGTTGTATAACTTTTGTGGACCTTTCTACATGAGAAATGATAAATACATGAAAAATGTGATTGCAATCACGTATTTCATGTATTTCTCATTTTTGTGTAGCAGGGTCCATCAAAAGTAGTCAACATGGGTACTGCTTGGATGAGGAATTAAATTATGCATCCAACGAGTGCTCCTGTTTGAAATTTGAGTAAAACCATAGGGAGATAAATTCAAAATATGAGTTGAAAAGTAGTTTATTTATTTATTTTTGAATATTTTTACTTTTTTAATTCCAAAAATGGTGAATCATCCCCCATGGTTGACATCATCATATTGAATCCTATTGGTTCATAAAGAGGTTATTTTGGTTGGACATTTTTTTAGGCCCATTTTAGACCTTAAAATTTCTCTAATGTGGTTGATTTTGGGAGCTTGGACAGTTAGATTCAATTTGTGCTTCTTCCAGGTAAGCCTTATACTTGGCATTTTCATGTTTATCTGAGTAGTTCATTAGTTTTAGGGGGATTTTGACCCTATAAAATTCAAAATCTTAATTTATGTTGACCATGTAGTAGCACCGCGCGCATAAGCCCACAAAAAGCTACATGGTGTTTGTATGGTTGTGTCATATGAACGTTCAATTAATTTACAAACAAGTGTGTGTCACTGCACAATTGGGAGTTGAACAAGTGTGTGGTGGCACATGCCTATATAGTGAATAGTCACAGAAAAAAATAAAGGTAAGCCATGCGATTGGTTGAATATTTACCATGTGGTGTTGCATAGGAAAAGCGCAGCCAAACATGTGATGCATAAGTTTATGAAAAACACTCGTGCGGTTGGGACATTTAATTTTTCTTACAGCTCTGATTTTTTTTGGGTATGGACTAATGAGAATGTTTTTGGGTTATAGAAATTCATCATGGTTATTGGGTGGTGAGAGTTCTCCCGGGATGATGAAAAAAACATCATCCTAACTAAGGGTTTAGGAAAACAAGGACGCATTAGGGATAGTTTATCATGGATAGGGCTACTCAAGTTCTTTAATTATGGACTTCTACGATCTACTCTTGTGCTTCTGGAGGAGATAGAGGATCGATAGGATTCGAATGTGCGGGTATTCTGAATTGAGAGAGAGGTACTAGAGCTTACTATTGCCAACATTTATTTCCTAACAGGGCTCTTTATTAGAGGGGTTGTTACAAACCTAAGGCCTAGTCTGTAGGGGCCTTTGGTTGAGATTACTGCAAATTTTGTGGGTACCATTATGATGCGATTCATGATGAGATGGTCCCTATAAAGACCCTTTGATGGCTTAAACTATGAGCATCAAAAATGATAATTTCTCATATATATTTTTCAACGTCGACGCATCAAAACAGTGATGGAAAATTGGTCATGTTGCGGGTAGCGTATAGTGGTGTTCACCATCGCTAGGTGGAAATCATGCTCCGAAGAATCCAGAGCAAGCTTAGGGAGTTGAGTGTTGGGTTTTGATCCAAGAGTTTTTTCATATTGATATTATTTCCATTTTTCATGGAGTGTATTCCATCTATGCGGTTAGGTGTGGCACTGGTGAATTCGGGACCACAAACCCCCAAGCTACAACAATGGGAAAATTTGATACAACAAGCAGGGGTAGTACCAGTTGGGTGGATCTATGACGCTTAGTTCATGGAGGTTTGGTGAAA
Organism: Pinus albicaulis; assembly: GCA_034641835.2. Taxonomy (NCBI): domain Eukaryota; kingdom Viridiplantae; phylum Streptophyta; class Pinopsida; order Pinales; family Pinaceae; genus Pinus; species Pinus albicaulis. The sequence continues at coordinate 548,331,617 of CM076569.1, forward strand.
ATGAATAGGATTGATTGACTACTATCTGTATGCTAGTATGGATTTCCATTTGATCAAGAGACGTCTTTCATTCCAAAGCTTGCATGGGGAGAGTTGGGTATACATTTCTATCCTAAATGCATTTTATTTTTTTTACACACATTTATGTATAAGATTATGGACTGACTTGTTTTTGTGTTCTTTTGTAGATATTGGTCCCTTGCCACTAGATTCAGTGCCCCTAAGGTGATATGTGTCATGGGATGTAGCAATGGAGGAAAAATGTGCAAGGGTAGAGAGACACAGTAAATCGCATCATGATCGTAAGGAGGGACCATCTCAAACTCCTTGAACGATGACAACAAAGGATTGGTTGGTTGAGTTGGAGTGGAGATTGGGAGGTCTTGTGGAGGATGTGGCTCTCTTGGATGACTTATACTTAATGATCAATAGTTGGAGTAATGTGCATTCATGCGAGCAGGAGTGCCCCCAGGTTAGCGAGACCTTCTACGCCAGGTGGCAATAGCAGTCGAGGTATCACATAATCAAGAGAAAAAAAGGGATAGGATGGGACGAGATAGATCACCAGCAGGAGGTCATGGTCTAGGGGTAGAGCATTGACCCTTGTTTAGTATAGATCCTCAAAAGGAGGAGAAATAGGAGTGGAGGATAGGCTAGATGTATGTACTCTGGGGTAATAGTCCTCTATATTTTTTGTACCATAAATGGGGCTTCATGTGTATGGAGTCTCCATCCTGGGGTTTTTGTATCATTACCAAATGTACCATTTTGTATTGAGGCACACACATACACACACATATATATGATGATTTTTTGGTGGCACTTGTGTTTCTTGAATGATATCTGACTCCTTTTTTATATTTATGATGCTTTATTGGTTACATAGATTTTCTTATTTGCTATGTACATGAAATATCATGATGTATTGTAATATCATGTATACACAGACATATGTATTTATAGTAGAGACATATAAATATTATCTATCTTTATGGTGCTACTTGTAAAATAAAGGAGAGATGAAACTCTCTTACAATAGTAGCCAAGTAATCAACATATTGATTGTTCCTTTGATATATGTGGATGAAGGTAATGGTTTCGAAGTGGTTGGAGAGGATTCACACACAGATTTATCGATGGAAGAGACGTTGATCACAGACATAGTAGATTCCATTGAGTTGGGTGACCAGAATCTAGAAATCCAAATGGACAATTACGCGATGAATACATATTTGTATAGTGTTGGCTAACAAATTGATGAAAGTGACATATTCATCTTGGTTTTTCATTGTTGGTCTTCAACACATTGTTGTAACATTTTTGGTTTTGATAAATAGATATAGTAGAAGAAAATTAAAAAATTAAAAAATGTTAAGTTTGGATATGAATAGATAAAAAATAAAAATGTTAGGACTTATGACAAATAAATTATTCGTATCAGAAAATGTGAGGATTAAATGCTCTAAAAAAGGAAGGCAAGAATATTGAAATGTTAGGTATAGTTTAAAAGCAATAAAATAAATACTTTTCTTAGTTTCAATAAAAATAAATAAAATCAGTGGCGGCTTGTTTAAATGCGCCCAAAATTGGATTAGAAGTTAAATTAATTTTAATAAATATTAATCACTTTCATTTAGTGGTTAATTATTTTTGTAATAAAGCACATTTTTTTTTAATCCAAGGTTCATAAGTGACAAGGATTTTTTTTCGTGTTTTGATTAAGGATCGAGCAATTTTCAATGATCGATCTCTTCCCCACTTGGATCAATGGTCGGGCAGCGTTTCCGTACCCCCCTTTCCCATTTCTCATTAATGGAGGGGGGCTTTGAAAATTTTTTTTCTAATGGTGAGCCCCTAACCTACGTGTCACTCCCACAACGCTTTGCACCCCCTACTCAAAACCACTTACTTCCGACTACCCCCTCTGAAATCAACCTTCCTCCAGATAACGGTTTTGACTCCCGCCAAGGGTCTTTGAATTTTCTCCACTGGTCATTTCTCAACGCCGAATACTCTGCTGACACCTGTACAATTCTGTTAAACTTCACTCCCTTATCATTTCCTTTCCCATCCTATTAGGCCTGCTCCATAACCGTTGTTTAACCGTTTCATTGCTGCAAACTTCTGTACCATTAGCCATTAAACCTCCATGGTCATGTTTCTCTAACAGTCACCCATAACGGTAATCCAAGAACAACTATAAATAAATGAATCCAATTCCTTGTGCCACCTTTGATTCATTTACTATCGTTGTTGAATTTCATATTTTATAGAGACATATTTTCGTGACAGTCAACTATTTGTTTCTTTGTTAGAAAGAATTTATTTTACAGAGACTGCATGTACATCTGTTATCAAAACATATTTCTCTCTTCTTTTCCTTTGCAGATCACATGGCTCCTAAAGGAAAAAGTCATAAATCCATCACTGAGGAAACCCCTTCTGTCTGTCGATCTCGATCGTATACCTTTGGTTGATTCATACTTCAAAATCATAGACACATAGTGCAAATTCGAGCTTCATGAATTGCACATGTGGCTAAAACAGAAGTATTTGGATCAGCAGGATGATATCAAACTCTTGGAGTCCCTATTGCCACTATTTTCATTACCTTAGACCCATGAATTCCTAGACCTAGTCACCAGGTGTCAAACCAGGTATGATCCCATCAAAAGAGTAGTGGTAGCTTACAATGGAAACATTATGATTTCTATCACTCCAGAGACCATTAACCAGATTTTTCTGATCCCACGGAGTGATTCACTCAACCTTTTCTCCCAAACCGCTCTCATGGAGTTATACCATAAGTTAACCTTTCCTCAAAGAGCACAAATCTTTGAAACATTCCTTCCTGATGATGTTGAACTTCCAAAGAAAAACCCCCCTTACCCATCCTTTGTGTTCCCTGAAGCTACCCGACTTATCATTTCGTTGATTTCTTGTTTATCAATCTATCCAAATGAAAGAATAGTGGATGAACCCATTCTTGGTTACTTCTCCATATTTTATAAATACCATCAGCCTGCATTCATGTACAATTACATCCAATTCTTAGTTGATAATATGCATGAACAAATGATAAAATTAAAAACTCAAGGAATGTTTAAGTACACTTATGTGCTTATTCATATGTTTATGTTTCAACAGGGAGATTCATTTCCAATCACATTAAACAAGAAGGATGATTAGGTAGTTAATCATTCAGTAATTCATTGGACTTAGTTGGTTAGATATATCTTAATAGAGTTTTCTTTTGCAGATTTCATTGATTCATTCATCCATTTATTTGCCTAACTCATAAGCATCCAAAATGAGCCTAGAATTGGCCCAGACATCAAAATAAATATTCACTTAAGTGATCAGGTTAAAACTAGAGACTGATATTTTTACCATAATTACACAGAGATTAGAGCATATGGTTATGAGCTAGCACCTTATAAACTTCCTAAATATGTTCCAATGAGAATTTTCTCTTTGGAATATATTAGAAAGATGATTAGCATGGATGAATTGCACTTTGTTTCAGGAAAGATAAAATCACAATTCAAGATCAAGTCTAAAATAGGCTCCTTTATATGCAACACTAGATTAGCAGGGATTGAAGCAAATGCCATCCTCAAAAGGATGAATTTCCAGCCAAGCTTCACTTGGTATTATGATCCTTTTAGCATCATTTCAAATTTAAGGGTTGAGTTGAAGACAAATCCCTACAATCATAAACCTACACCTGAGATTGAGAAGTTTATGAACCAGGATCAATGGGCAAAGAATACATTGCAAGAGATAGAGGAACAGATCCTTTACACATCTACTCTACACACTCCAATTTCCCAAGACAAACAACATAAAAGGCCAAGAGAAGAAACATCAACTTCTGCAAACATTTCCAAAGAGTTCATAATTCAGCAAAAGAAGTAGAATAGTGACTTTACTATTTCTACATAGCAGAGCCCAAAAGAACTAGAGAATATAGACTTGGGAGATGCGGAGGTATCTATAGCAGAAAAAGGAAGTGTTCCCAATACTCCATCATCTTCTTCAGCTTCTCAAGATCCTATGGAGATCGTTCAATAAATTGGAACCAGTACACCAGATGATCATAACTCTTATCTAAATTCTTAGAGATCAAACAGAAGAATGAAACCTTGAAGGCCAATGTTTACAGTCAGTTTTGGAAACAAACTTCTAGATCATAGCATAGGCTGCTAAGAGCTTTTGATAGTGAAAATAGAAGGATGCAGATGGCTTTTCTACAAGCCCAAGTCCCTTTTCCCAAAGCTCCATGTAATTATCAGAAGACAGTTTTATCATTTGATGTAAATCGGGTTCATCCCATAGACCATATGAACATGCATAGGCAGTCTTGAGAGATGCTCTTCTCTACCGTGACTAATACAGCCATGACATTGTCAAAATTGAGAACAAAATTGTCAAATGTACAGTCATAGCTCAAGATAGAAAAAATTTCCTCTTTAGCTAAAGAAAATAAGTTAAATTATTTAGAAGATATTGTCTTCAAGATTGAGTATGACCCAAAGGATTGTAAAGCTATAGAAGAGATTTTAAAGAAGAAGAATTCAAATATTCTAGCTCTTCGAAAGAAGCTAAATTTTCCTTCCATAGAATACCCCCAGACAAATGAAATAGAGGAAAGTGAGAATAATAGAGAGGAGATGATCAAAATCATCACTGAGCATAACATTCAGATAAAGAAGATGGAGGAACAAATTGAAGGATTTCTTGAGAAAGAAAAGTCAACTCAACTTGTCATGATCCCAGTTTCAGCGATGCCTATTGCAGTTGCAGGTACATAACCAAGATCTTCATCAACATCAGTGGAATCTACATCAACAAAAGGTGATCCAACTAAGCTTGTGCAATATTTGACCTTACAGAAGTAGGAGAATGAAAATCTTATGGAGGAATTCAGAAACTTGGAAGCTCAAAATACAAATAATGACACCATGTACATGGAAGAGATGCAAAAATATCACAGACTAATGCTAAAGGTTCAAAAGTTATAAAGTGAGCTTCTAATGGCAAACACATTGGCCCAAGCCAAGGAGAGCATCTGGACTGAAATAAGCCAAGAAATGACAGAAGTATGGCCATCCATACAAATCATTTTTGAGCAAGAGGAGTTAATCAACAAGTGCAAAACAATCATTGAACAAGAGAAGGAAACACTCAAGCAAAAACCAACAGAGGCATTAGACATTATTAAAGCATTGAATTCAAAGATCGGGTTATAATTGGAGCAGATCAACATTACATATAGAACAACTACTTTTCTGGAGATCAAGAAAGTATTGCAGAACAATAATCTGTTGAATAAATTAGAGACTAAATGTCAAACTTTGGACATTGTTTTCAAATATTTCACACTAATTTTAACCTATTAAATCAGAGTAGATTTCCTGGATTAGTAGCTCCCAATGAAATATTGATCAACTTGGAGGAATACTGCAAAAATCTCTACACCATTTCCATTGACAAAGCTAATTTTTCAGGAATTAAAGGCCATATGATAGGGAAAGCTTTTTTGGAAGATTTAGATTTTTATTGATAATTAAACATGAAATAAAACATCTCTTCATAAAAAAACCTACTTTTGAAAGATACACAGAAGTAGATGAAGTTTTCAGAAGACTAGTAAATATGGAAATACCTATTCAGGACAAATGGGATCACTTGTGTGAAACCATCGAGTAATTTTTGTCTCCAACAACATACCAGCACATAAACATTTTTTGGGCCACATCATCAACTATTTCCTCAAATATAGTGGCAAATCACTCATCAGTTTTTGTTTTCCTACTATTTTATATTATTTTTGTAATCAGTTTAGATACTTCTAAGTTATAGAAATTAGTATAAATAACTCTCCATTCAATTTATTAAGGGTTTCACCCTTGGATGAGAATTTGTAAGCAAAATTGTAATGAGATTTTGATCATTGATGATAAATAAAAGGATTTTGGATTCATTTCAATTAGTTTGTCTCCTTGTAAGTTTTTCTAGTATTCATTTCACTCTTTTTTCTACATATATTTTATTTTTATGAAGATAAGTAGGTAAGATAAAGTTTTGTTTCAGTCTATCTTAAATCCTCTGAAGTTATAATCCATTTTAGAGATTGACTTATTGAAATATTTGTTTGTATAAGTCCCTCTATATCAATTAATTGACAGTAATATTCATAATGTTAAATATATTTTATTAAGTTGTTAAAGATTGTTTGACATTATTTCATACTTATGATAAATTAAAAATGAAATCTGAATATTTAACTAATCATATTTTCTTATAGTTTTTGCCTTCACATATGCAAAATTAAATCAATGTTTGAAGTAAATCAACATCCCTTTTCTCAATAATTAAAATTATAAAAAGTTTAAAGACATTTGTTTGTATTTTCTTAATGCATTGGTCATCTAAAAACCCATTTTAAAACAAAAAAAAAACATTATATATGCTCTGGCATAATTAATTTACCTATAATTATCTCATAGGAAAACACACATACTGCATGATGTAAAGGATAACTTTGTGGTGGTAGATATCCCAAGCAGTTGAAGCTATATTAAAAGGTCCTTAACAAGCATCATCAACAAATAAAAAATAAAAGGATGTTAAATGTAGGAAACAATTGAAAATAGATAAGTGCAAAGAAAATACTAGTGAAAGGAACTAAAACAAAAAAAGTGCAATGAAAGAAACTATGTAGAATTGGGTGTTTGATCTTGTGAGTTTCATGCGAAGAAACATTTCAAATACAACCCATTCAATGGGTAGGGAAGAAACATTTAAAATACAACACATTCAATGGGTGGGGAAGAAATTTCCATCATGATTCCCCAAGACATATGCCCCCTTGGGGAGACATTTGTGGAAAGTGTATGGCCCATGTGATCAGGTGATCATGTCTAATTGGAAAAATGCTCAAAATTTGATTTTTCTCAAAATCATTTCCAACTAGAACGACTGGAAAGGTCTCATCAAAACGATCCTATAGCCGCAAACGGCATTGAAAACCGACGATGTATGAAGAAGTTATCCAAGTTTGAAGTTTGTCAATTTCAGGTAAAAAGGCCAGTTTGACCCAGTTTGACTTTATTAAAAAAATTGTTAAAAAAAGAATATTCCATAGAATATTTTGGGAATATTATAAGGAATATTCCATAGAATATTTTGCAGAATATTCCACACCAGGCACCACGTGGCCAGCTCGGAGGCTGCCACGTGGCCCCAAGTAGAATATTCCCAGAATATTCTACGAAATATTCTGCACCAGGACCAATGGTAGGGCACCACATGGCCAGCTCGGAGGCCGCCACGTGGCCCCAAGTATTAAACGAAATGGGTAACAAAATTTTATATATGTTGCGGACGAGATTCGACCCCGAGTCGGGGCTCTGCCAGCGAGGCGCCCCGACCAGTGAGCCACAAGCATTTCTTATTATGTATAGCCGAGAACCTATATTTATTTTTTGAATTAAATTCGGGTGGGGCCCGAAAGGGGTCCAACCCCCTCTCCATGTAACCGAACACTGGGAACCACTGGATATTCAAACGACGCGTAACAAAATGGATAAGGCATGGTCATATGTGGATGGCGAAGTCATTAAATCCGCAATATCATATGGTTAAACCTTAAATGCAACAACCACATAACCCAAACAAATGCCGACGGTTTCGGACATATGGTTCGAGGACCTTATCTGTAGCCCCTAACAACTGGTGGCTTTTCTGGTGGAGAACCCAAGTATGACGCATTTTCCTAATTTAGTGGGCCTAACTGGCAGTCCTCCCAGATTTGGAGGAGCTTTTCTAGCCCTAATTGGGCAAAACTTGTACAGGTCATAACTTTGGCTAGGAGGATCCTTTCTAACAGATTTTTTTTTTTTTTTTGGGTATTTGGAGCATTCCAAAGCCACTGGAGTAGGTTTCAGAGCCAATAAATCATTTCTTCATGTGTTTTATCAGCGAGAGATCCTGAAGAGCCACTAGGGCTTAGGGATTGGAGCTGTGTTAGGCTATGATTATCTATTTAAGGTGAAACTATAGTCGATTCTTATTTTTTTTAGCACTCTGAATACATTTATGCAGTTAATTTCGCTTGTTTAGGCTTTCTACACTTTTTATAACCAATTTAAGAGCATAATAAGAACAAGGACATGCCCATTTGGGAGCCTTGGACCCGGCAGATGTAGCCTAGGAGGGGTGAACTACCTCATCATATGATGAGTTATATGTTGTGTGTTTATTGCTACTTATTTTCAGAATTACATATGTTAAACAAACCTCCTACATGTAAAAAGACACATAAACTCATCCAAGTCACTTTGTTCCAATTGCAAAACACATTTTAAAGCTTTCATACATTTGTTTATGGTTAATGAATACTTTGAACCAGCAGCAAATACTTTCATAACCAGATCATTAGTGTTTACTGGTTATTTCTTTAGACAGAGTCTGTTTGTGGGCCAGGTAGCCTCTAGTTTCATCCTTTCTTTGAAAGGTGAAATAACCAATGAATGCCCCAACAGTCTATCTCTGTATTTGAAATAATAAGTTCTCACAATTTCATATCAGATTGGTATCAGAGCTTAGGTTGAGCTCAAAAGTTTTTAAATTTTGTGCAAAGAAATATTGTGTTGTTTTTCAAATTCGATGCTTACTAGGCTGAAACTGAAAAGAGGGGAAGGCCAATTGGTTAGTGCAAAAACTAATCCACAACCAAGGAGGGCCAAGGTGCCATTATCTCCACCTTCTATCTCACCCTCAATAACCTTAGAAGCAGCCACAAGCATGTCTTCAAGAAAAGGTGAAGCTCATGAAGAAATGGATCCCAAGGAAGAAGAAAGGGTTTTTCGAAAAGCTTTCTTGGATATGACTGAAATGTAAGTATCCTCTATCAAGAAAGAAATGATAGGATTGCTGGAGAAGGATCTAAAAACCAAAGAGAAGGAGGAGATTATTCAGGAGGAAAGAAGGAAAATGATAAGTCAAAGAAAGGGAATGGAGGAAATGGTGATCCATCATCTCCATCGTCATCCTCTTCCTTTTCAACTTCAGTAAATCAGTCACATAAGTCAAAAAAAAATTGGTAAAAATCCTTTGTTAAAGCTTGATGTCAAATTTGAATTGCCAATGTTTAATGGTGATGTTAATGCAGTGAAATTAGATAATTGGATTAGACAATTGGAAGTCTATATGAGGATTCAAAATATGCATGATGATGACACAAAAATACAATTAGCCTCTTTAAGGATGGATGGATCAACATTGGTTTGGTGGGAAGACAAAACCAGGGAGGAAATCAAGAAACATGGTAATATTTCTTTATCATGGACTGAGTTTATTACTGCAATCAAGAAGCAATTTTATCCTCTTTCTCATCTCCATAAGGCTATAATGAACTGGAAAAACTTTAGATAGTTTAAGGGACAAAATGTGCAAGACTATACCCAGGAATTAGGAGAAGAGCACTCTTACTTGGGGTAGATTTACAAAGCCAGGATATTTTGTTAAAGTACATAGGTGGTTTGCATAGTTACCTTCAACACACTATTCTTATGTTTAATCCTACCAGCTTAGATGAAGTCTATGTATAGGCTACACATTTAGAAGCTAGAGGAAAGAATAATTTTGATGCCTTGAATGAGGATAGTGATTTCAAAAACAAAGGAAGAAAAAGAGTTGCAAATTCAAGAAAAGAAAAAGGAAAGTTATTTTGCAAGAACTATTAAAAAACAAGCCATGATGAAGAGCACTGTTGGAAGCTTCATCCTGAGCTGAAACGAGAAAAATGCAAAAACAAAAACAAGACCAAAGAAAAAGGGAAAACTGTAGCAACAATTGAGCAAGACTTAGGCTCAGACTCAGGTTATGAGACAAAAGTATCGCCATGGTTTTAAAGAACATTAAGGGGAAATAAGTGGTGCAAGACACAATTCCCAGTTCTATCTCATTAAATTGTCACAAAGATACTCAAGATGAAAAGAGGAGTATAGAGCTCTTCCATGTGAGGGTAATTTCAAAACATACAAAAATTGACACACTGTTTGATAGTGGGTCACAAGCTAATCTCATATCAGAAGATTTCGTCAAACAGTTAAAACTTGAGACCATTCCACATCCAAAGCCTTATCCACTTGGGTGGATATGCAAGGATGCAAACTTACAAGTCTCAAGAAAGTGCATATTGCGCTTTGCAATAAATGCACATTTTATTGACACAGTTGAACTTGATTTGGTGCCACTTGATATCTCAGGAATTGTTTTGGGAAGTCCTTACTTATTTGACAGAAAGGCCATCTTCCATCGCCATGAAAACAAGTATCACTTGTTCAAGGATGGGAAAGATTGCATTATGAGAGCACACAAGAAGAAGCTAGAATCTTCTTTACTCCATGTAGGTCAATTGAAAAGGCTGGTTAATGCAAGTCAAAGTCTGACTTTGTTGATGTTTAAACAACAAGATTTTGTACATTTACCTTTTCATGATGTTGCTAATGATATGTCTCAATCTGATAACAGTTTGTCTTTGAAAGAAGATGACATTATGTTGCACAAGTTACCTTTGGTATTGGCCAGTGCAGTGAATGAAGTGTCTATGCAAAGCAGTGCAAGAGCCCAAGAGATGAAAAGGCTTGCAAGCAAAAAGGGCACACAATTCAGCATGGGACAAAGTTGGTTTCAAAATGGTAGAATTCGCCATGGGAACAGTTTGCAAGGTGAACGTTATTTTAAGTCTTCTTGGAAGTTTGATCAATGTAGAAATAGTTTTTTTCTACAAATTACATTTTTTGTTCTGCAAATTTTAAGAATTTGCATCATGACTCAGTCAGTTTTAGCAATGGTCGATTAGTTAATTCCAGAGACAATTTATCATTTTTGGAAAAGCTCCATTTGATGAAATCAGGAATATTTCAGTTATTCAAGGGTGGAAGATTGGAGAATCAATCTCCAAATCTTTAGTTTCACTAATCAGAGAGATTTTGTGGGTCCAAAAGCTTCCCATTTGGGAGGTGTGATCAGGTGATCATGTCCAATTGGAAAAATGCTCAAATTTTGATTTTGCTCAGAATCAGTTCAAAATAGAATGACTAGAAAGGTCTCATCAAAACGATCCTGTAGCCGTGAACGACACTAAAAACGGACGTTGTATGAAGAAGTTATTCAAGTTTGAAGTTTTTCAATTTCAGGTAAAAAGGCCAGTTTGACCCAGTTTGACTTTATTAAAAAATTATTAAAAAAAAAGAATATTCCAAAAAATATTATGGGAATGCACCAGGACTAATGGTAGGGCGCCACATGGCCAACCCGGAGGCCACCACGTGGCCCCAAGTATCAAATGAAATGGGTGATAAAATTTCATATATGTCACGGACGGGATTCGACCCCAGGTCGAGGCTCCACCATTTGAACAGCCCGACCAGTGAGCCACAAGCATTTCTTATTATGTATAGCCGAGAACTTATATTTATTGTTTGAATTAAATATGGGCGGGGCCCGAAAGGGGGCCAGCCCCTCTCCATGTAACCGAAGACTGGGAACCACTAGCTATTCAAATGGCGCATAACAAAAGGGATAAGGCATGGTCATATGTAGATGGCGGAGTCATTAAATCCGTTATATCTTATGGTTAAACCTTAAATGCAACAACCACATAACCCAAACAAATGCGATAGTTTCGTACATATGGTTCGAGGACCTTATCTGTAGACCCTAACAATTGTTGGCTTTTCTGGCAGAGAACCTAAGTATGGCACGTTTTCCTAATTTAGTGGGCCTAACTGGCAGTCCTCCCAGATTTGGAGGAGCCTTTCTAGCCCTAATTGGGAAAAACTTGTACAGGTCATAACTTTGGCTAGGAGGATCCTTTCTGAGCGAATTTTTTAGTTTTTATTTTGGGTATTTGGAGCATTCCAGAGCCACTGGAGCAGGTTTCAAAGCCATCAGAACATTTCTTCAAGTGTTTTTATCAGCAAGAGATCTTGAAGAGCCACTAGGGCTTGGGGATTGGAGAGCTATGTTAGGCTATGGTTATCTGTTTAAGGTGAAACTATAGTCGATTCTTATTTTTTTTAGCACTCTGAATACATTTATGCAGTTAATTTCGCCTGTTTAGGCTTTCTACACTTTGTATAACCAATTTAAGAGCATAATAAGAACAAGGACATGCCCATTTGGGAGCCTTGGACCTAGCAAATGTAGCCTAGGAGGGGTGAACTGCCTCATCATATGACGAGTTATATGTTGTGTGTTTATTGCTACTTATTTTCAGAATTACATATGTTAAAAAAACCTCCTACTTGTAAAAAGACACATAAACTCATCCAAGTCACTTTGTTCCAATTGCAAAACACATTTTAAAGCTTGCATACATTTTTTATGGTTAATGAATACTTTGAACCAGCAGTAAATACTTTCATAACTAGATCATTAGTGTTTACTGATTATTTCTTTAGACAGAGTCTGTTTGTGGGCCAGGTAGCCTCTGGTTTCATCCTTTCTTTGAAAGGTGAAATAACCAGTGAATGCCCCAATAGTCTATCTCTTTATTTGAAATAATAATTTCTCACAATTTCAGATCACCATGCCATCGAGGTTTCAACTTGTCGGGGCAAACTTTTGATGTTGGCTTGTGATAGGAAAGAATAAGGTAGCCTTCATAAAATAGATGGGGATGAACCTATTGGTCATATGAAGCCTTGGAATGACACTTTATGGCTTCATTTTGTTGCAACGAAGCATTTTTTTTTCATCCAAATGTTCTAAGGTAATAAATATTCTCTCCATTGGAGTGGTGTCCAGAAGAAGTTCAACTACAAGTTGTAGTGTTGGTATTTCACATTAAATGGGAAAGGTGGATTCAATGCCATGAACCAAATGAAAAGGGGTGAAACTCATGACTATTTAAATGGTGTTTCGATATGTCGATAAAGCAGAGAAAAGCATAATATTCTAATTGGAACAATGTTAATAAATAGTAAATTTGAGCATAGTTTTGAGAATTTTGTTGGCTGATGTATGCTTCAACCTTCCCATTCGATTGTGGGTAAAATGGTGTAGAAAAATCGTGTTTGAATCCGAGTAAGTTTGACAGTTTTTTAAATACTTTGTTCTCAAAATGATTTCCATTGTCGAACACATGTTCCTTCGTGACACTGAAGCATGCAATGACATGGTTAAAGAAAAACTAGGCAATCGTATTACTAGAAAAAATGGATGTTGGCATGGCTTCATCCCATTTGTTAAAGTAATCAACAACTAAAAAAATATATTTATGACCTCCAAAATATGCAGGGTTACACTCCATAAAATCAATCCCCCATTTACAAAATGTTTTGGCAGTGATGACATGGTGGAGTGGTGCTAGTGGTGAATGCATTTTGCATGCAAAGGTTTGAAAAATTGTGCAATTATTGACTAATTCAATGAAATATTTGAATAAGGTGGCCTGAAATTAGTCGGCACAAATGATTTTCTAGGTGGTATCCATGCCAAATACATGGACACCACATACATCTCTATGAAAATAGTTTATAACATGCTCTACCTCTTGTTGAGAGAGGCAACATCATAATATGGTATCCCCTCCTTGACAATATAAGGTATTTCCAATGAGGAGAAATTTAGGTGTATGATAATGAATTCTATGATGATCGTCACAGGTAAGATGGGGTGCAAACTTTTGGATGCACAATTATGTCAAAATATCCACATGGATCATCTTATGATACTTGAAAAATATGTTCGTCAGGAAATTGGTCATTCAATGAAGGGGATGTAATACTACTAGGAAATGTGGTGATAAGCTCAGTAATAGAAATATATTTCTTACTCTTGGGGGTTGTTAATTCCAAATCGCATTCTTGGAGGATAACAACCCATCAAGCGAACTTGCCACTAAGTAGTCATTGTCCTAATATGTACTGCATAGGATTTGAATTAGAAACAAATTTTGTGGTGCATAAAAGAATATAATGGCGAAGCTTTTGGATATATAATGCAACAACCATAAAAAAAATTTCATCATGGCTATATTGTAGTTTCGGTCTGAATACGGTTCGACTAATATAGTACATGACATGTTCCATTTTGACATCATCCTCTTGAACTGAAACACTCGTGATGGCCCAATAAATAGGAGACACATACAAAATGAAATCGCGATGAAAATTAGGAGGAGATATTAAAGGAGCGAACACAAGAGCTTTCTTTAGTGATTCAAGATATTGTTGGGAAATTTCATCCCAATGGAAGGGGATATTTTGGCACAATAGGTGAAGAAATCCATGTGCTTGGGTTGCATAATCTAGGATAAATTTGTAAAGGATATTAGCCTTTCCTTGGAGGCTCTGTAACTGAAGGCAAGTTTGAGGTAGAGGTAGTTCAAGAATGGTTTGAAATTTTAATGGGTTCACCTGAATACCATGTTGGGAAATAATAAATCCCAATAAAAAACCACCAGGAACACAAAATATGCATTTAAGGGGATTCAACTGAATATTATATTGGTGGCACCAGAGGAAGATAGTGTGAATATCTTCAATATGGGTGAAATTATGCTTCGAACGAGCGATAATATCATCAACGAAGGCAATGATGGTATGGGAAAAATCGTTAAAGATACAATACATTGCGTGTTAAAATGTAGCATCAACATTCTTGAGCCTAGAGGATATAACACGATAGGAAAAGGTGCCCCAAGGTGTGGTAAAGTTCATTTTATATTTGTCCCCAAGACATGTACAAATTTTCTTATATCCGGAGAATTCTTCCATGAGGGAAAGGACATCATGACCTGCACATGTAGTGATGAATTTGTTGATGAATGGTGTGGGGAAATTATCTTTGGGGCAAGCTCAAAAATCAACATATACGTGTATAATACCTTGTTTTTTATTAATGGGAACAAGGTTAGAAACCCATGAAGTGTGCTCAATAGGGTGAATAAGGTCATCTAAATACAACTTCTTGACCTTAAATTTAATTTTTGATTATTTTATGGGGTGAATGGATCATTTATTTTGAGGAGTGGGTTTTTCATTTTTCCAAATATTAATGTGATGGTCAACTATGGAGGGGTTGAGTCATGGCATCTCTAAAAACTTCGAACCAAAGACGACACAAAATTATTGAAAGAGTTATTTGTAAGCACTCACTCTTTCAAGGGATAAATATACTCCGAGGATAATGTTTTCCGTGACATCATGTGTTTTTGAAATATCAACTTGAATATTAGGGGAGATGTTAGCCAAATTTCCCTCTTCAAAAGCATCTGGAGCAGGTGTCGGATTTTTGAAACAATCAACATGACATGGTGCAAGAAAATCCTTAGTTTCCATAGTGCAATGACTTCTAGACGTGTTAGGGGGTGATTTGGTTGGGTAGAAACATGGAAGCATGATGCATGTCATCCAATTTATATTCAGGTGCAATAAGGGCCTCTAAAATATCTTCATCTGATGTGAACATGGTTGAGGGAGGGTTATTTCAAAATATGTACTAGGGATGACCGTATCCTATGATAAAAATGATGGAAAATCAATTGTTAATGAGATAAAGGTAAATGTATCATCATCACCACTTAAATATAAAGAATAACAATGTTTTATGGGTGCCTTTTCATGATCAAGTATAGAAGGTGCTTGAGTTTCATTTTGTAAGGATGAAGAGGAAGTGGTTGGTTGCATCCTAGTGTGGCTCGACGAATAAGGGGGAGAGTCATATTTAGCCAAGAGAGTAAAGTCCTCGAAGTAGTATATCTCTTCATATATGTCAAAAGAATCATAAAAGAGATCATCAAGGAGTGTAAACTTCATCTTCATCAGGCTTACTGTCATAGAAATAAAGGTTTTTGGTTCTTCCATTTCAAAAAAGGGTGTAATCTCGAAACTTGTGAATTTTTTGGGGTGGAGGTTCACACATAAAAATGGGATGGTTTAGGTGGTCAAAGATATGGATATTTTGTCTACAAGGGCTTATAGTTGGTGAAGGTGGGTTGTGTAAATATCCTCGATTACTCGATAAAGGTGCATGACCTCATGTAGGACAAAAATTACATCATCACCCTTGTAGGGGGCATGAAAGAGGAGGTCGTCCTTGTGAGACATGCAGATAAGTTGAGCGGGGGAAAATGGTAATGGTGTGTCACAAAGGGCACTATTTTAGTGTATTCCCACCTTGATGGAATCTAGAACAAGGTGGTAGAATAAAGAAATGAGGATAGGGTGTCAATATGCAAGTAATACTTATGTGTGCTTCCATCTGATTTTGTTAGGATTGCGATGGTCCACTACTATAGGATATAAGTGTGGTTCCAGTAGTATGATAGGGGATCCAAGTGGATGTTGAGGATATGGGTAGTTTTAGCAATGAAAGAAGAAATGGATTAAAACGAGGGGGGGTGGGGGATAGACCTTCATTTTGTGGAACCTGGTATTCTTCCGAGCTAGAAATATAAAGGATTTGGTTTATAGGATTGTTTTCCTATAAAGGATCATAGCCTCATGGAAGGGATTGTGTGGTTTGAGTT
Organism: Pinus albicaulis; assembly: GCA_034641835.2. Lineage (NCBI taxonomy): Eukaryota > Viridiplantae > Streptophyta > Pinopsida > Pinales > Pinaceae > Pinus > Pinus albicaulis. Next base: position 548,348,166 of record CM076569.1, read on the forward strand.
AGAGAGAGGAAAATTTCATGATAGCTTGGTAAATATGAAAAATAATGAGTATAGTGACCATATAAACCATAAATGGGACAAAGATGGTTGGTATGCAGCACACTAATTTGTAGGAGACCATGTGGATGAGGACCAGATGGAACGAGAGGTAAGTTGAGCATCTCTTGTATTGTGGGTATATTAGGATAGAGATTTGTGTTGTGTTCACAACACCACAAATGGAACATGAGAGAGAAGTATGTGTTGGGTGCAGAAAGTACAATTAAGTAAAGTCCTCAACACTTAAATTGTCAACCCGAGGGATTCGTAAACTTAGAGACGAAGCACAAGCAATGCCAGAGATGGTATGAATATTTCTAATATCAACTCCTACTTTTTAAAGGAAAAATTGCAAAATCAAACTTTAGAGATGAAGGCAACTCAAACCATCAAAACAATCTGAGGCTAGAACAAGAAAAAATATACTTGCAAGAGAGATTCGGAAATAAAAAAGAAGGCAATTACTCTAGCAGGATATTGATCATCTACTGAGAATGTGTTTTCTTTAGAAAAGACACCTTAGCAGTCTTCAACAGATGGGCCCTTTTAAACCTTCTCATGTAAATATATCCTTCCCACAAGAATCAATCTTGCACTAGTGCAGGAACAACGATCTATGAAGAAGGTGTAAAGTAATGTCCATACTAAAAATGCTTTTTTCGTGCAAGGGCCTTGAACTTTCTCAAGTCCACAGCACTCATATCTGGTACCAAGAAACTGGTTCCTGTACCTGATCTAAGCTTCTTACACCTTAACTTTTAGTCCTTGAAATCAATGATTAATTACTGCAAGTGTTATGAAACCAAATTGCTTATCAGAAAGATGAGTATCTGTAGAGAATAAGGAAACAAACTTTTTAATTAAAATGTAACTGAAAGCAAGAAATCTGTCAGAAGTAAACTAAAGAGACTTGCTGCATCACACTATCCAGCACTAGTGCAGAAACAACTCTCCTGCTTGCACCAGGCGGAGAAAATAAACCAAACATGCTGAAAGTGAATAGCACGCCAACGTGCATTGGTGCAGGTAATTTCTCCTGTTCGAACCAGGCGGAGAAAGAAAAATTAAATTCAGATGCAGAAAAGGAAATTTAACTACTTCACACTGCAAATCTGCTTTCATTCAAACAAAAATTCAAATGCTGTAAATTAAATCACACTTAGCAGACATAAATTGAAAGAACAGAAAGGAGGGAGAACGTGCTGGGTTGGCTGGGCCCTAGACAACCAGCGCGTTTCCCTTTCAAATGGAAATGCTACTCAGTATTGAATCAATTCATCAACTGTTTAAGCATGAAGAAATAAAATCCATGAAGCATAAGGCAGAGCTCTTCTTATCAAATCCTCAAAGAAAATACATGCATGATTACATATCCAACCCAGATTTGGGCGATAACAAAAGACAAGCTTGTTACTGCCTCACCGGTTCTATTCTTCGATCTATTCAATTCTATCGAAACATTGAACATCTTGTCCTATTTACATTTCTCCTTATATAGATCCTTTTGGCCATAGGCCAAAAGGATCGTTTAACCATTACATAGCCAATTGCAGAAATCATTACAACAAATTACATAACCGATTGCAGAATAAGCTTTCGGCCTTCAAAATAAAACGTTCTAACAAAACGGGCTGTGGTTATCTCTAGCTGTTTGTTCCTCCTAATTCCGATCTCCGCTACTCTAGATTGACTTTTTGTTATCACTGGGACTCGACTGCCTTCAGATATGGTGGTACAAAATTAGGCAACAATCAAAGAAATCTGGATTTTCTGCCAAGATTCGTGGTGCTGGCCCTGGTGCGAGATCTGTTCTACACTAAAAATTATCGGTCAAGGTAAGCATTTAACTATTAAATAACATAGGAGGTAAAGATGAGTTACAAAAGTAATTCTAAGTAGAAAATCACATAATAAATAGTTAATAAATTCTAAGTTAAGTTAAAATATGTAAAATATGAAGTTAATGCAAAATGTGTCATCGTTCTCGCACTAGTGCAGGATGAGGGCGCATAAGATAGGTAAAACAGGGTAAATTATTATGATTTGGAAAGGGAAAAATGGTTAAAAAAGGTGCAAAATAGAGGGCCAACATCCTCCCATCCCTAAACTGGTTTGTGTCCTCACACAAATTTTTACCTCTGCAAAAAACCAAAATTTTGAATACTCCAACTCAGTCCTGTTCTGGCATGTTGTCCTCAAGCTACACTGTTTCAGCCTTCTTCCTCTTGATGTGCCTTAACTTCTTTGTTACCTTTCCCAACTTCCTGAAACAACATCCAGCCCAATATTTCCATACTTTAACCTCACTTTTCTTTTGTTTGAGCTCTGCCATCAATTATTCTCTGCTTTGTTCTTTCTCCTCTTGTGCTGTAATCACAAGCTGCTCTAGGTTTTGCACTTGAATTTCTAATTCTATTATGCGAGCAGTAGGAGTCACCAATTCTTTTCCTCTGTTTGTCTCAGCAGGGGCTGTCACTGGCTCTGGGACTTCTATATCTTCCATGGTCACGTCAAGGAACTCTTCTACCTGCGGTCCCTCTTTTTCTAGGTCTCCTTCCTTCTGCTCCAGTTCATATTCATCCAGTTCCTTGTCTTCTGTGGGTTCATCTGCCTCTTCTTCTTTTTCCGATTCATCTTCATCCACTTCCTCTTCTTCTGTGGGTTCTTCTTGTACTGTGTAGAATGGGATTCCATACCCTGTGGGGGTTGTGGTTTCTTACCTACATCGGCGATTTTACTCTTCTTATGGGGTCTTTTGATAAAATGTGCCAGTAGAGTATCATCCCCGACTTGTGCAATATTCGTTGTATCTGCAAGGACCAACAGACTGTCATTTTCAGAGGCTTGTTCTTGTGTAGAAGGGGTTTATTCAGCGGGTGTGCCAACTGCTTCCTTAATGAAAGACGGGGTCTTCTCTTCTGTCGATTTTTCTAACCACTTTCTTTTCGCACTAGTGCAAGAAGAACTTCCCTTTTTGCTTCTATTCAAACCCTTACTTGTACTGGTAGGATTCTTCATCTTCTTTCCCTCGGCTGACTTTCCGTGCAACTGCTTCAACAACTCTTCCCATGTCATACCTTTTCTCTCAAGTTGTTTTAAGACCAGGATTTTTATCAGGCCGTGATGGTATAATCGTGTATCGATCTGGTCCTCCCTTCCATCCTGTACGCTTCTAGCCATTTTTTCCAAGCCTTTGAGCGAAAAGTAGGGGAAGTTCATCCTCCAACAAATGTGTCGGCCTCCTTCAAAATGTTGCAGCAGTCTAAAATGATACACCAGGGTACAAGTGTACCTCCCTTCGCAGGTCACAAAATTCTACAAAACAAATAGGATATCCTGCCATTGACCCAGCAGGGCTTGGCGCGGGACTCCGCATTTCCAATTCACCTCCATCTTCTTATCCTTGAAAAAATGCTGCCAGCGTTTGCTTTCCAGCTTCTGGTTCTTGAACCACTCCACTCTCGTATTCTCCAAGCCCGTTGTTGCTGCTACAAATTTCTTCGTGACTTTGAATTTGAGCGGCCCAATTCTCACTTGGCCATTTTTAAAGCTTCTTAAAAATTGTAGGGCGACCTCCCTGTCATACCCATCAAACTTCTGCAGGAACCGTAGAAATCCCGACTCTCGCAAGAGTGGAAGACTGTTGTGAAATTCGGCAGTTTTCTCAATCTTGCTAAGAGACAGGGGCTCATTTTGTACGGGTGGAATTGCTGCTATCGGCTATGAACAATAAGTTTCAAGGTTTGCATGCAATACTGAGGAATTGGCTTTCATACATAAATATATAACCATATCTCTGATTCATTTGCCATAAATACTCATCATTTCTGGTCAGGCTTAATTGGTACGCGTGATGGCGGTTTAACAGTTAAGTGTAGTAATAAGCATGATGAAGGGATGTTTAGGATAAATGTAGGAGCGGGGGAAGTTATGAGTGAAGGAAATTTCAAATCATTGTGGAGCGGGGTAGATTATGTGCAAACAACGACTAACACGATTCTTACATTTCTTCATAATTACAAAAAAAGGAACTTAGCACTCATTATAAAGATCATGATTTCTACTTTAAAAATTTGTACTTTTAACTAATTTCCTCCTAGGTAATATAATAGTGTAAATACTTGTCAATCATATGAAAAACATCATATAAATTTCCATCATGATCACTTTCTTATGTCATATGATAACTTGTGCTATGCTGCTGATGAGGTGCATGCTTGTACTGATCTTTGCACCGCTTAAATCATATTATTCTGCTGGTACTTTTATGCTCATATTATCATATAGGAAAACATGCTTGCACTAGTGCAAGCATAATATTAAGACAAAGAGTTAAAATATTGGCTGGATTTCACATGATTTCCTCATCTTATTCTGAATTTTTCTTCGCCCTTTCTTGATGTTTCAGAGCACATCCTTTTTCTCTTTGTATGCAAGATCCTATAATAAACTCATGAGGGAACAAAGGAGTGGGAAAGGAAAATCTTAGAATGGGAAGGAATTCTGTCACAGGGATTCCAGGAAAGTACCAAAAAGAGGGAAAATAGAAGTGGGATAGGGAAAAAAAAATCAGGGTTAAAGTGGGATTTCTTCAAAGCGGATAGGGTGAATTTAGAAGAATATGAGAAGGTTAATTATAATAGAATTCCGAGAAGAAAGCTGAGAGAAAATTACGAAATGGGATATGAAGAAGGGCAGAAAATTTTCTGGAAGGTTTGCCTGCACTGGTGCAGGAAAAATAACTGCAGCCAGAATTAAGCGTTACTTGGAAGAAAAAAAATATCCATGCTAATTTCCCCAATTGTATAAAGGTTGGCTCTGTTGAACCTACTTTTACTTCGGTGGTTACTAGCATATCTAAATATCAAGCAACATTCTCTTTTTATTAGAAATTTTTTATCTTCCAACCAGCAAGCTGGTTTTCAGGTTGATCCTTCTGTAATCATGTCAGCGGACTGATTTTCATAATTACAGGAAATTATTTTTTCTTTACTTTTTTTTATTTTTCTTATTTTTTTTTGTTAAGAAGAAGAGGGATTCAAATTTTCAAGAGGTTGGTATTACCATTTACCACTACCATTCCAAATTGTTGTTGAACTTGCTGTGTAAAATATTTCTTAGCAAGTGGTTGAAGATATTTCTTTAATCTGTGTCCATTTACCAAGAATATTGTATCCTGTCCATCAATAGTTTTGACTTCTACTGCTCCATTCTCAAATATTCAGATTACTTCATATGGTCCCATCCAACGTGTATGGAATTTCCCTTTAAAAATTTTAAATCTAGAATCATAAAGGAGTACCCAATCACCTGGTTGGAATTTCTTTTTCTGAATGGACTTGTCATGCCACCTTTTCCGCTGTTGCTGGATTAATATGTTCTGCTGAACAGCATCTCTACAAAATTCATCTAACTCATTTAATTGAAGAAGACGTTGTTTTTGTGCCTCAGAGAGATTGAGCCCTAACTGAACTGCAATTCTAAAAGTTTTGATCTGGAATTCAATTGGTAACAGAACCTGTTTTCTGTATACCATCTCATATGGTGTGTGCCCCGTAATATTTCTCCAAGTGGTTTTGTATGCCCACAAAGCTTCTGGTAATCTTTCAGCCCAATCTTTCCGATGCATATTCACTATCTTTGTAAGAATGGACTCGATCACCTTGTTTGTATATTCCACTTGGCCATTTGCTTGCAGGTGATACGGTGTAGATTTCTGGTGTCGGATCTTGTATTGCTCCATCACTCCCTATACCAAATTAGAAATAAACTACGGACCATTGTCAGAAAAAATTTCTCTAGGCACACCAAATCTAGTAAATATTTCAGAAAAGAGAAAATCAACAACAACTTTTTCCGTAGCAAAAGAAATAGCTTTAGCTTCTACCCATTTTGTAACAAAATCTGTACAAAATAAAATATGCTTCTTACTTAGTGATGTTGAATTTATTGGCCCTAAAAAATCAATAGCCCATTTTTCAAATGGCTCAATCATAACTTGAGGGCATAAAGGCATTTCATTGGTTTGATTAGGTTGGCCCATTCGTTGACAACTATCACATCGCCTAACATACTGCTTGGCATCCTTAAACAAGGAAGGCCAAAAGTAGGCAGAATGTAATATTTTATATGAAGTTCGCTTATCAACGAAGTGGCCTCCACAAGGTTCATCATGAGCAGATTTCAATATGTCAAACACTTCCTCCTCTCTTACACATCTATGGATAATCAAGTTTGGACCAGTGTAAAAGAGGTCTCCTTGAATCCAGGAGTATGTAGCACTTTTCTAAATAATGTTCCACTTTTCACGGGCGGGCAAGTGAGGTGGTGTTTTTCCAGTAACCAAATAATTAGCGATGTCAGCAAACCATGGAGAGTCTGTAGACACAGCAAAAAGATGTTCATCCGAAAAATCATCATTAACAAGAGTTACTTCACTAGGATTATCTAGTCTAGAAAGAAAGTCTGCTACAACATTAGATTTTCCTGGTCTATCAACAATAGTAATATTGAACTCCTGCAACAATAGAAACCACCTAGTCACTCTACCACTAGTTAGTGGTTTGTTCATCAAACATTTAATAGCGGAATGATCATTATGAACAAATACTTCATATCATGTGATATAGTGTCTGAACTTATTAATTGCAAAGATTACAGCTAAAAACTCTTTCTCTGTAACTGTATGGTTTAATTCGGCAGAAGATAAATTATTACTAATATAATAAATAGCATAGGATTGCTTGTCTTCCTCTTGTCCCAAAGCTGCTCCAACAACCAAATCTGAAGCATCGGAGGAAATGTGAAAGGGCAGGGACCAGTTTGGACCTCTCAAAACTGGCGCCTGTACCAACTTTTCCTTCAATGTTTCAAAAGACTGTTGGCAAGCTGTGGACCAAGAAAAATCACTATCCTTAGCTAGAAGTCGAAAAATATGAGCAGCTATCTTAGAAAATTTTTCATTAAATCTTCTATAGTAAACAGCATGTCCTAAAAAACCTCTTACTTCCCTTTGAGTTTTGGGTGCAGGAAGATGCAGAATGATTTCGATCTTTGCCAGATCAACCTGGATACCTTTATCAGAAATCAGATGGCCAAGTACCACTCTTGCTTTGCACATTAATCTGCATTTCTTGTCACTCAAAGCAAGGTGGGCTTCTTGACAACGAAGAAGTACTTTCTCCAAATTTTCGAGAGCTTCCTGAAAAGAATTACCAAACATAGAAAAGTCATCCATATCAATTTCTACAAATTCAAGATTAGCAAAAATAGCCAAGACTTCCCTTTGAAAGGTAGCCGGAGCATTACATAAACCAAAGGGAAGCACTTTGTAAGCGAATGTCCCCCATGGACATGTAAAAATAGTTTTATCCTGATCTTTGGGTGCAATCTGTATCTGGTTATAGCCACTGAAACCATCCAAAAAGGAGAAATATTTCTTTCCTCCAAGGGCATTAAGCACCTGGTCAATGAAAGGGAGAGGGAAGTAATCTTTAAGAGTGGCTTTTTTTAATTCACGATAATCAATACAATTACGCCATCTTCCATCTTTCTTAGGTACTAGCACTAATGGAGAGACCCATTGACTATCATAAATAGGATAGATAAAACCAACATCTAAGAGTTTCTGTATTTCTTCCTTCACAACATCTCTTAGAGCTAGATTCATTCGTCTTTAGGGTTTTCGGACAGGTCGGGTTCCTTCCTGAATATAGATATTATGTGTACAAGTTTCAAGAGGGATACCCTTCATGTCTTCATAGCCCCAAGCAAATGCACTAAGATGGTTTTGCAACAAATTCACAAGCTGCTCTTGCTGAGATGGGTCTAAATATGAACTAATATGCAAGGACTTACCAGGGTTAATCTCAACAAGAGTAGTATCAGGCTCCGGAGTACTCAAGGGAGTGGTCAAAGACAGCGGTATAGAAGAATGAGAATCATGGTTTTCTTGGAAATATAGGCTAAAAATATGGCTCAAAGGCTCAAAGTTAGGCATGGTGTCTAGATTGTTCGGGAAATCTTGAATCTCATCTTCTCGCAAAGACCCAGTATAATGATGAATAAGGGAAATAGACTGAGTCTCCTCATCACTGCTTTGGTCCAACCATAAAGTACCTCGAAGGTCCTAAATGGATCTGGCAGGGGGGTATAAGGTAACTTTCTTCCTAGAATCTCCATGTGAAATATACATATCATCGGAACGACATCCAATATATGCATCGGTCGTAGCAAGCCATGGTCAACCCAAGATCAAGGGATTTCCTCCTACCGAGTTCTTTGGTTGAAGCACAATGAAATCAGCAGGATATTCCCAAGAATCTAATGAGATGATCACATCATCCAATACTCCTTCAGGCTTAATTTTAGATATATCCGCTAATTCAAGCATAGTGGGAGTAGGGCGAAGATGAGATAACCGAAGTTGATCCATGGTTTTCTTAGTCATTACATTAATTGCTGCTCCCAGGTCTATAAGGACATTAGAGACAAGGACATTACCAATCTGAACTATGACAACAGGGTTTCTGGGATCAGTATATTTTTCCACAGACACACATCCCGTCATCAACTCTACTGCCCTACCAACAAATTGAATAGTTTGGGGTTCCAATATCTTCCTCTCGGGTTTCTTGAGACAGAGTTCCCTAATAATCTTGGTACAAATGGGGATCTATTTAATGGCTTGGAGCAAAGGTATCTTAATGAAAAGATTTCGAAGTTCCGATGCCAAACTAGTCTCAGAAACAAGCTCTCTTCTTTCCGTTACTAGCCTCTATGGAAAGGGAGGCTGGTTGGAAGAAGATGGAAAGGACTCAGAGGGTAAGGGCTGCTTAGTGAAAAATTTCAGAGAATGGTTAAGAGTTTCCTCTTCTCCTTTCTCTTCAACAATCACCATAGGTTGTTTCTGATTTTCTGGCATTACATTCCTTTCCGATCTTAATTGAATATCATGAAATCCAACTGGAATAGACTGGTATTCAAATGATAAAGGTGGGTTTGTTACATGGATCATTTTCACTGCTTTATTATTATTATTAGGATTGGGCGTAGGTTGAGCAGGAAACTGAGGAGGTCAAAAGGGTGGAGGTAAAGGTAATGGGGTGGTCTAACTCGGAAGTTGAGGCATTAGATAAGGTACATGTGTAAATGGATATGGTTGCATAGGTGGCTAGTAGGAATATGGAGAATGATTTGGGCCTCTCCAACCCTGTTGCCATGGTTGGGAAGGTTTCCCATGCTGATATTGATTTCCATACTGCTACTGCTGATGAGAGTTAGGATACGAATATGCATGTGGATTATAACCAAAATAGTGTGGAGGAAATTCAGGAGCCATACCTGCACCTACCTGAGGCCAATTTATTCTTGCTCCCATAGCATACAATTGTTCAGCTTCAGGCTGCCCCCCTGTAAATACAGCTTTAAGTCCTGGTATGTAGGGACATTTTTCTATGATATGGTCTTCTGCACAGCTAGCACACTTATTAGTTTCTTTCAAATTAAGAGGACACTCTTTAGGGGGATGCTTGTATCTACATTTAGGACAAAAAATACATAATGACTCTTGTTCCTTCATGAGTTTATGCTAAAATTTTAAGGAGTCTATTTGTTTGGTAACAGTGTTCATTATATCAATTTTCATGTTTTCCATTTTATTTTCTAGTCCAATAATCATAGCACAAGTAGATTCAATTTTTCTATTTCTAGTTCAAGTTCCTCTACCGGATCTATACTGGTTTCTTGAAAATTTCCAGCATAATTCACAAGTTTTATCAAAATTTTGCTGAGAAATATCACCTTGTCCTAACAGATTCAAACTGTTTCTAGCATTATCAGTAAGTCCTCTTAAGAACAAGGTTCTAATAGTGTTAGGATCAAGCTTAAGTTTTGACCTTTGTAAAATATACAGAAATCTTTCCAAATAATCTTCAAGCATTTCTTCATCATCTTGTATGATTGTAAAAATTTCATCTTGCATGTCCCAAGTTTTGCAATATTCTTGATATTTAGACAAAAATACTCTCTTCATCTGATCCCAAGAAGTTATGGTGTTTCCTCCTAACCCCATACACCAGCATAAAGCTGAGTCCTTGAGGGTAACAGGAAATAATCTTAACTTTTGAGCCTCAGTTGCATAATCATAACTTCTACACAAAATATCAAACTCAAATAAAAAAGAGTCAAGATCTTCATGAAATTTACCATGGAAATGAGGGAGAGTTGATGGTGGAATATTCTTCATCTGTGACATAGTATCAGGATCCACAATTGGAAACACAAAAGTAGATTGTCCTTCACTTACCTGGTTCTCACCAGTTCCTTCCAAATGATCTCCTTGGTCTGCCATTGTTCCCTTCTTGCTTGTACCACTCTCCACAGGCTGATCCACACCTGAGCTGTTATTACCAGAATCTAGATGGTTGTTCCTGCGTGATGGGTTGGAATTGGATTGGGCTTCCTACTTGCAGAAAGAGACCCAATGTGAGAAAAAATATTTTGGCCCTTAGTGGGCTTCGAACCCTTACCTTTCCTAGGCATTCATTTCAAAAAAGAAAGAAAAATATCAAAACAATTTCTAGTAAAAATGATGTCAGAAATCAATCAACACCAGTAAAAACTCCTTCAAAAATACTTGCAAGAAATAAAGGAAACTTACCTCTATTATACAATTATAAAATTCTTACCAAATCAAATCGCCTCCCCGGTAATGGTGCCAAAATGTTGGGTGCAGGAAGTACACTTAAGTAAAGTCCTCAAAACTTAAATTATCAACCCGGGGGATTCGTAAACTTAGAGACGAAGCACAGGCAATGCCAGAGATGGTATGAATATTTCTAATATCAACTCCTACTTCTTAAAGGAAAAATTGCAAAATCAAACTTTAGAGACGAAGGCAACTCAAACCATCAAAACAATCTGAGGCTAGAACAAGAAGAAATATACTTGCAAGAGAGATTCAGAAATAAAAAAGAAGGTAATTACACTAGCGGGATATTGATCATCTACTGAGAATGTATTTTCTTTAGCAAAGACACCTTAGCAGTCTTCAATAGATGGGCCATTTCAAACCTTCTCATGTAAAGATATCCTTCCCACAAGAATAAATCTTGCACTAGTGCAGGAACAACGATCTATGCAGAAGGTGTAAAGTAATGTCCATACTAAAAATGCTTTTCTTCGTGCAAGGGCCCTAAAATTTCTCAAGTCCACAACACTCAGATCTGGTACCAAGAAACTAGTTCTTGTACCTTATTTGAGATTCTTACACTTTAACTTTTAGTCCTTCAAATCAATGATTAATTACTGCAAGTGTTATGAAACCAAATTGTTTATTAGAAAGATGAATATCTGTAGAGAATAAGGAAACAATATTTTTAATTAAAATTTAACTGAAAGCAAGAAAGCTGTTAGAAGTAAACTAAAGAGACTTGCTGCATCACACTATCCAGAATTGGTGTAGAAACAGTTCTCCTGCTTGCACCAGGCGGAGAAAATAAACCAAACGTGCAGAAAGTGAATAGTACACCAACGTGCACTGGTGCAGGTAATTTCTCCTGTTCGAACCAGGCAGAGAGAGAAAATTTAAATTCAGATGCATAAAAGGAAATTTAAATACTTCACACTGTAGATCTGCTTTCACTCAAACAGAAATTCAAATGTTGTAAATTAAGTCACACTTAGCAGACATAAATTGCAAGAACAGAAAGGAGGGAGAACATGTTGGGTTGGTTGGGCCCTAGCCAACCAACTCATTTCCCTTTCAAATGGAAATGCTACTCAGTATTGAATCAATTTGTCAATTGTTTAAGCACGAAGAAATAAAATCCATGAAGCATAAGGTGGAGCTCTTCTTATTAAATCCTCAAATCAAATACATGCATGATTACATATCCAGCCCAGATTTGGGCGATAACAAAAGATAGGCTTGTTACCGTCTCACTGGTTCTATTCTCCGATCTATTCAATTCTATCAAAAAATTGAACATTTTTCCCTATTTACATTTCTCCTTATATAGATCCTTTTGGCCGCAGGCCAAAAGGATCGTTTAACCATTACATAGCCAATTGCAGAAATCGTTACAACAAATTACATAACTGATTGCAGAATAAGCTTTCAACCTTCAAAATTAAACGTTCTAACAAAACGGGTTGTGGTTATCTCCAGCTGTTTGTTCCTCCTAAGTCCGATCTCTACTACTCCAGATTGACTTGTTGTTATCACTGGGACTCGGCTGCCTTCAGATATGGTGGTACAAAATTAGACAACAATCAAAGAGATCCGGATTTTCAACCAAGATTCATGGTGCTGTCCTTGGGGTGAGATCTGTTCTGCACTAAAAATCAGTGGTCAAGGTAAGCATTTAACTATTAAATAACATAGGAGGTAACGATGAGTTAAAAAAGTAATTCTAAGTAGAAAATCACATAATAAATAGTTAATAAATGCTAAGTTAAGTTAAAATATGAAGTTAATGCAAAATGTGTCATCGTTCTCGCACTAATGCAGGATGAGGGCACATAAGATAGGTAAAACAGGGTAAATGATTACGATTTGGAAAGGGAAAAATGGTCAAAAAAGCTTCAAATTCGAGGACCAACAGCATGGATAGATAGTGGCAGTGAAGTTTATGCACTTCCATTATTTAGAAATGGATCTTGGTTCTGAGGAGCCTTTCCCAATTTCCTTCATCTAGTGGATGTAGGATTTGCGGAAGGAGGTTCATATAGGGAACAAAATGAAGGTGATGAAGGTCAAGGTGGCTTTTTATAGTCAAGAACCATATGCATGTATGTTTTTAGATGGTTTTCATAAGGTGACATGTACCACATTGTAATTCCAAGATTGATATCGGGGAGTGTAAGCGTAGCGATTACAGGATGTTCTACTCGACCTAGTATAGGACATAGAAAATGCACCTAAAGGATAAGAGGAGCATTAATGTTGTAAGTAGGACTCACAATAGGAGGGGGAATGGTGGGAGAAGGCTCCAAATTTGAGGGATACTTGTAAATACATGAAATATCACTCATGTCAATGGAAACTAGCATAGGCAGTTCAAAGACTGAGGGATTTGTTTCGTTGTTTGAAGGACAATCTATGGTAGCAGAAAAAGGGTTTTTTATAGAAGTGGGAACCACTACATGGGGTTCCAAAATGGTGTAAATGTATTTGATATTTTTGGAATTATTATATTCCAATATTTTAGACATATATTGTCAAGGGTTTGACGATATACAGGGAGAATCATCTAGATAAAATCTCCAAGTAAAGTAGACTATTTAAAAATTCTAGGTCCAACACCCCAAACCTGTAAAGGATCCGAGAATTTCCCGACTATGGGAAGAGTATTATCGACATTGATAGAGGAACACGACTCATAAGAAGTGATTTGTTCAATAGTGACAATACACCCATCAAATGGAAATATCATGACCCTAAAGACAAAGGAAGTGATTTCTTTCATTGCATACAAGAACCTTCATCCTAGTAAGATGTTATAATCTAGGGGAGCATAAATTACCTCAATGTCTAATAATACTTTCTTCTTGTCCAATTCAAATAACATATTCATAATTATTACCCTGTGTGGTTTAGATGGATTTCCATCGTGTTATCACTCCACCAGATTCCCAAGGCTGAGGAAGAAATCCCAACAGAGGTAACCACAAACCAAGCTTTTGACTTGACAGTTAGCCTTATCAAGTTGGAGAGGGCTCTCTCCAAAAAGGGTCACAACCAAGAGGGCTGGAGAAATTAGGTATTTTAGGCTAGATAATGATTACAAGGGGTTGCTTTTATTTTTGGTTTGGTTGGGTAAATCAATAGATAATTAAAATAGATCAAGGAAAGGCTAGGTCAGGGCAAGTGACAAAAAGGGTTGCAGGGATGAATGGGGCAAGGTAGGTACAATGTAAATAACTTGAGGAAAATAGTTATGGGATGGTTTAGAAAATGTAAGAAGGTTGAGGGAAGCATAGAAGATGAATTTCTCTCAGACAGAAGACATGAAACAAATTATGACCAGTTATCCAAAATAGAGCATGAATAGCATGAATTCTGAATCTCACACTTATAAAAGATCATATCATAGAAATGGAAAGGAAATGAAAAATACATTCACACATATGTAAATAAAGAGGAAACAATGAAGGACAGTTAATACCACAGTTATCCCATAAATTTAGCTGCAACTCCTCTTGTATTAATGGCCAAAACTGAATACAAAGTCTTCTTGTTCCACAACGCAAAATGAAACTGATTCCAGCTTCCAACCCTTGATTCCTATGAAGAACTGAGCTAAATAGACCTCAAAACCACCTCCACTCATCCATAGGGGTCGAATTCATGAGATGAGGGAGATATTGCATAAAAATCTCAAATGATAGCTAGAGTATAGGATGAGAAAATTGACTCATTCCTGTCTCTAATGAACTGATTCATTACACCTCAAATGGTTGACTTACCTAATGTATTTACCCTAGGTAAAAGTAAAAAATGATATTTACATTCCTCTTGACCATTTACATAAGTAAATTCCTAATTTTCCAAGGTAAAAGTCAAACTGGAGTGAAACTCAAAAAATTGCTGATGACTGTAAAAAACACAATTTGATTGTCAAACGCGCAGCGTCCAGGTAGAAAAAATTACCTATGTTCAAGGCTGGTTTTGAATGCCTTCCCGGTGTCCAAATTAGCTCCATGGTAACTCATTGGAAATATATTTGAGTATATTTTCCAAAAATACCTCCAGTTTAAAACTGGTGCTCATTTTCCCTATAAAAAACCTATTCTCCCAAGACTGGTAAATGCGCAGCGACCAGGCAGATTTGGAGGCAGAAACATGAAAATTTGATGGTTTTTGACACTTTTGATGGATCTATTATCCTACAAAAATTTTGAAACTTGGTAGGGTTGATATCCTCATCAATATTAAAATCCTGGTGGTGTCCATTTTTCATTTTGAGGCCCCAAAAAAGAGCTTAGTGTCTAGGTCGTTGTGCCTTTGGAAAATTCTCTGTGTGCAAAAATACTCAAAAACACAGAAATGAACAAAAGTGAAAAGTGTGCCAAAATTTTGTCAAAATGGTGAGGGTACTTTCTCATCAAGTGCTTGAGGCATAGAGTGACACCTTAGAAATTATATCTAACTTCTCTTTCTCTCCTTGCTTGGTCAAATTTTCAATTTTAGCATTAGCTCTTTTGAGCTTGGCCAATGCAATTCTCTCTTTTTGTGCATGAAGTTTAACCCTTTTCCTCAAAAATTCATTGTCCTTGTTGGCCTTCTCTAGAAACTTCTCCAAATGTAGATTGGATCTATCAAGCCATGTTTCTCTGTCCTCGCCAATTTCTAGGACAAGTTGTTCATTTGGTGTGAGCTGGTCTGCTAGGTCAACTTCCCTTTGTTTCTCGAGGGCTAGAGCTCTTTTTTCAGCCCTCTAGTCCTTGGTCTCTGTCTTGGAGGCTGATCCTCCTCATCAGCAGGTTTAGAAAAAATTTCCAATGTTTCCCCAAACAAGGCTTTAGCCTTTTCTACCTCTCTTTGTGCTTTGATACACTTCACCTCATAGATGGCCTGCTTGGTCTTCAGCTGCTGATTTTCTTGTTCAAGGAAGTCAATCACATACTTGGCCCTCTCAATATTAGTTTCAAGTTCACTAATATTTTCATATTTGCCTTGTATTTTTGCATTGATTATTTTGTCTTCATCTCCTTCACTTAAGTCGATCAATTGATATTCTTTCTCTGTCTCATGGTTTTCCTCCTCATCATGTGTAATGTTCCAAAATTTGCACATAGCAATTTGGAACATTAGATTTTGCTACTTTCACCTAGGAGAGGAATAAATGGGTAAGGAGGCCCACGAACAATAAAATTATGAATAAATTCCACCTTAGTAAGGAAGGAGATCACCTTAGGAGCTGGTTTTACACTTCCAAGTGTGAACAAGGAAAAATTAGATGGGTACATAGTCAAGTTTGACTAAGTCAACATGCATTCTTGAGGAGGAAGGAAACACTCAAGTAAACTAGCTCAATGTGAACAAGGAGCAGCCTAGACACACATATGAGAACCGGATTGAAGATCCCTTGGTGTGAACAGAGGCATTGCAGGTGGATTGGTTCCATTTGACCTAGTCAACAGCACTGTCACAAAGAGGAGGGAAGCTAGCTAGGGCAGCGTAGTTTTGAAGGAGGAAGCTTCATGAAGAAGTCACCTCAACATTATGTGGGGTATGGTGTTAGGAGGCTCACCAAATATAAAAGGAAGGCATAGAATCAAAGGAGATTGATTCATGTATTCAGCTATTTTGGTCTTGAGACCAATTGCATGCTTTAATTGTTTAGCTGGAGTTGCTACACTGCTTAGTGCAAGGAATTCCTGTGCGGAAATTCCATCCTCTCTTTGGACCAGCTTGCTTAAGGGATCAAAGGGGAGTGATTTGAGCTTCATTTATGTACTTGGCTCGAGGTCATTCATCTAAATTCAGCTACAGCGCAGTCTCCTTTAGTGAACTGCGTCTTTTATGCAGGAGCAGCAGCAGTAGAGCTGCATCCTTTGATTGTATTCTAATCTTTGTGGAGGAGGTGCTTATTTCCCTCTGGGAGCTTCAATAAGAAGTCCTAGGGCCATTCTATGTATTATTCAGCATTTATATGTCATATTCATTCATGTTTAATATAGTGTTGCAGTAAACTGCGTTATTTTCTGCAGTGTTGCTTTGTACATGCATTTTGCTGGAAACCTTTGCCGGGAGTCTTGTCTCTACTGTATAAGCGATTAAACCTCCATTTATTTGTTGTATGATTAATGTAAACTCTATATCAGACTTATTTCTCATTTTTTCAGAAACCCTAATTAGAATCACATAGTCCTTGCTTCATTAGTTGCTGCATGAGCTAGACTATGGGGTTTTGGGCTTATTTTAGCTGCATTGACTTGGGAGATCTATTTATATGAGCTAGAGCTATTTCTTTCACCTCTAATTCTGCATGTAAGTTTTATACCATGTCTTCTAAGGTATCCAAGTCCCATTTATCACTTACATAGCGTTATTTTCTGAAGACAACAGTTTTATGCCCCGTATTGTTGCATTTCCCCACCCGGGAAGGAGAATATAGGAAAATATCTTGTTGAGGTTCTTTCATCTACTAGTGTGATGTTATTTAACATATAATAACTTTCTCTTCATTTCCATGCTCATGTTTTGTTGAAGCTCCACATTGGTAATAACTTAGTTTATTCCCAATAGTGTAGTTGTTCCTAATTTAGGAACATTACAGTGGTATCAGAGCTTCCATCTTGGCTCAGCCTGTGGATTTCAAATCCAATCAGAAGATGAGAAGAATATGATAACAAAATTATGGAGAGGATGATCTTACTCTCATCCATTTTCAGATCCAAGAAAAAATAAGGAGAGAAATGCATGGAAACTCTAAGAGGGTTTCAAGGAGGGGAGAGTTGCAGTGAGACCTCTATAAGGTTTCAAGAAGCAGAATTAGATGCATGCACTTCCTATTATTGTAGAGGAATTGAAGAGCAAGGAGACCACTTAGATCATGAAATTATGAGTGGGTATTTGGTAGAATATAAGTGCCAACCTAGGGCTTTCAAAGAGACCCTAGATTTTCCTCAGTTTATTCAACTGAGAGAAGAAGGAAGACCTTGTAGAAAAGAATAAATCAAAGCCAATAGATTCCTATTTTCTAAATTTGATGGGTCAACTATAGCAAGATCTTGGGCAAGAAAGCTTGAGGCATTCTTCATACTTCATCCAGTGGAAGAGAGGGAGGCAGCAGAAGTTGCAGCGCTGCACCTAGAGGGTTAAGCCAATGCTTGGTGGTGCAGTCACTTAAACCCCAAAAGGGTGACTTATTTTTCTAAGTTCACTCAAGATCTGATCAGGACCTTTGATGAGGAAAGATCAGAGGAGAGAAGACCCACACCACCATGGGAGGAGGCAAGTACCAATGCTGCCATAGCCTAGACAGAGCAGCCTTCTACACCAGCACTTGGATCAGCCAACACATTGAAGAGAGGACCTCTTGCAACCATAGAAGATGTCCCAAAGACTCACAGAGGTATGCATAAATTTCCATGTCTTAAAATTTCAGAAAATTTTATGGAAAGGGTTGGAGATTTGTTTGCATATGGCCCAAGATCAAATGGTATTGCTGAGATAGAGCAGCAAGCATGGAAAATTTTAGGGGCTAATATTTTCAGGTGGGCTAATTTTCCATGGTTTTCAAAAAAAAAATATTCACCAATTTCCATTTTTTTATAAAAATGATTCGCCCAAATTTTACAATATAAAATTATTTTATGTTAAAAATCGCAAACATTATATAGACAGTATATATAATATCATTATAAATTTGAATAATTTTACAAATACATCAATAAAAATTTTATAGTTTGCATATTAGGGACTATTTAGATTCGCCAATTTTTTAAACTTCCAGATAATTTTCGTTCCTTAAAATTTTCCCTGGCAGCAGCATTGCACTGCGCTATGCAAGCTTGAAGGGTTCAAGGGAGATTTAAACCCTCAACCTTGTATCACTAATGAGTTACACACAACCCTTGAGGTTGGAGTATGAGTCCTTGAAGGATGGAGTGAACTTTGCTCCAAACAAATTCATGCAGAACCACATATTCATCCAGGAGTTGACACATGAGATAGCCAAAACACCCTGGAGGAGGGTTACAGCACTATCAAGAGGTAGTAGCAAGGAGGTTTTTCCTTCAGCTCCTTTGGGTCTCTATGCATTCAAGATAATCATTAATGACAGATCTTCTCTAGGAGATCTCCAAGGAATTTCATTTCAGCATCCCATGAAATGCAAGGAGAAAAATCTGATATGGGAGGATGGTAGCCTCTTTTGGAGGAGTGCCAAGATGAAGAATGAAAGGAGGCATCCATTGATGGATAAGTGGTTGTGGATAGAGAGCAAGAAGCTGGAGAATTACTTTCAAGTCTATGACAGTGGGCAACAAGAGGCAAGGCTGCGTTGGCTACTCTTGAGAGAGTTTGGTCAACCTGTGACATGTCCTTTTTCATGGGGTGAGAAGAGGAAGGAATATTGGCAGGATACTTTCATCATGGGGCAGCAAGGAGTGTGGATGCATAATGGTGATGTGATTATTATTTTTTCACCACATAGGTTGTATGATGGAGGTATGGTGAGGCAGCAAAGTCATTTGTTGCTTTGGAGGATTGGGAGAGAGCAAGGGCAGATTTTCTCTCACACTTGGCATGATGTTGCAGGAGTAAGGGATGGCACTAACATAGTGCAAAAAGAAACACCTCCATATTGGGAGGATCTCTACATGTACAACAGCATTTTGGGAAGAGTCTTTGACACAATCTATGTCAAAGGATTGAGCTTTGAGATGAAAATAGCCCTACTGCAAAGGCTAGCAGCATTGTCACTCAGGAGCTTAGATTTCTTGCTGAAGTGTTTCGAAGACCACTTCACAAGTAATGCACCATGGAAGCATGTAGAAGATGGGCATGAGGAAGTAATGGATGATAATATCCCTTACTATGTTTTGACCTTCTTGGCTTGGATTCACAAGCACAAGGAGAAAGATCTACATGCAGCATTTGTGGACTTTCCTTCCATGCATTTTTATGCATACCATCCCTCAATGGAGGAGTTCACTTGGGAGTGCATTCCATTGAATGTATATCAGCATATGGAGAGATGCACAACCTGGAAGATGAAGAAAAGGTCGGCACAACCACTTCCCTACTCACCTGCAGCAAGGGAGAATTTGCACTTGAGCCATTTCAACTCAATGACCGAAGTACATGATGGAAGAGGTAAAATTTTGTTTTGTATTTTACACTTCCTTACTTGTATGAGAAACATATCATACCAAGGAGGGTCCTTCCTTCTTGCATATTATATTGTTATGTAATAGAGGACACTTGCAGTGTTTATGATGGCCATTCTATATGTGGATTGTGGGGGAATGCTACATGGTTTTCGGTGTGCATCATTGGCACCAAATTATTCTTTCATGATTCCCTTTTGTAAAATGAATGTGGCAGAAAATAAGTGGCTGAAAAAAAACTTGTTTCACTATGTATTGAGGCAGGCAAAGAATGCCCTGCATTGGTTCCATGTTTGGGACTATGTTCTACCTCCTTGTTTTCATATGTTTATGCTTCCATATTATGCTGCTAAAACATTGATTGTAGGAAGCACCATTGGAGGAGTAGCACAAGAGGTGAAGAGGCACAATGAAAAGATGATTCTTCACATTATACAAGCTACATATTTTAGAAACAACAGTGGGGAGACCTTGATTTCCATGCTATACATCTTTCCTTCAAGTGAGAGGACTCATTTGGGAGGTTTGAGTTCTTTGAGGAGACACCTTATGGGTGTTGGATTTAATGGGGTGGCTTGGGTCTTTCTTGAAGACCATTATATTTCAGCCATATATCAGCAACAGCCCCATATATATCATAAGTGGAGAGAGAAGCAACAAGAGAGGTACATTTTGACTCCACACAGTCAGCTATGTAGCCCACCTTCTTTGCAGGAGCTCAAGGTGGAAGAGATCCTTCATGAGTTGCCATACTGGAGGGTGACTCATTTTGTTTGGTTGATAGCTTGGGGAGGAGAGATTCAAATGGGGATGATGAATCCCATTAATCTATATCAGTTGTCATGCTTCAAGAGGACTTTAAAATAGCCCATTGTTACCCCCATGGATGTTCCATTGTCACATCATGTTAGCTATTTGGGATGTTCCCCAATAGTTGGCTTGCACACTTGGGAGGAGAAAATTGGAGATATATTGATGATACAACACCTTGATCCTTGGAGGATTGTATCATATGAGGTTGCTACATGGGAGGAGAGGATACTCTTCAGTCTTATCCTTGCAGTTTCTTGAGGACAAGCAACATTTGGGAGGGGAGGACTGTAATGTTCCAAAATTTGCACATAGAAATTTGGAACATTAGACTTTGCTACTTTCACCTAGGAGAGGAATAAATGGGTAAGGAGGCCCACAAACAATAAAATTATGAATAAATTCCACATTAGTAAGGAATGAGATCACCTTAGTAGCTGGTTTTACACTTCCAAGTGTGAACAAGGATAGATTATATGGGGACATAGTCAAGTTTGACTAAGTCAACATGCATTCTTGAGGAGGAAGGAAACAGTCAAGTAAACTAGCTCAATGTGAACAAGGAGCAACCTAGACACACATATGAGAACCGGATTGAAGATCCCTTGGTGTGAATAGAGGCATTGCAGGTGGATTGGTTCCAGTTGACCCAGTCGACAGCGTTGTCACAAAGAGGAGGGAAGCTAGCTAGGGCAGCACAGTTTTGAAGGAGGAAGGTTCATGAAGAAGTCACCTCAACATTATGTAGGGTCCAGGGTGAGAAGGCTCACCAAAGATAAAAGGAAGGCATAGCATAAAAGGAGATTGATTCATGTATTCAGCTATTTTGGTCTTGAGACCAATTGCATGCTTCAGTTGTTTAGCCGGAGTTGTTGCACTGCTTAGTGCAAGGAATTCCTGTGCGGGAATTCCATCCTCTCTTTGGATCAACTTGCTTAAGGGATCATAGGGGAGTGATTTGAACTTCATTTCTGTACTTAGATTGAGTCCATTCATCTACATTCAGCTACAGTGCAGTCTCCTTCAATGAACTGCATCTTTTATGCAGGAGCAACAGCAGTAGAGCTGCATCCTTTGATTGTATGCTAATCTTTGTGGAGGAGGTGATTATTTCCCTCCGAGAGCTTCAATAAGAAGGCCTAGGGCCATCCTATGTATTATTCAGCATTTATATGTCATATTCATTTATGTTTAATGCATTTTTGCAGTAAACTGCATTATTTTCTGCAGTGCTGCTTTGTACATGCATTTTGTCGAAAACCTTTGCCGGGAGTCTTGTCTCTACTATATAAGTGATTAAACCTCCATTTCTTTGTTGTATGATTAATGTAAAATCTATATCAGAATTATTTCTCATTTTCTGCATAAACCCTCATTAGAATCACACAGTCCTTGCTTCAGTAGTTGCTGCATGAGCTAGACTATGGGGTTTTGGGCTTATTTTAGCTACATTGACTTGGGAGATATGTTTATATGAGCTAGAGTGATTTATTTCACCTCTAATTCTGCATGTAAGTTTTATACCATGTCTTATAAGGGATCCAAGTCCCATTTATCACTTACATAGCGTTATTTTCTGAAGACATCAATTTTATGCCTTGTATTGCTGCATTTCCCCAACCGGGAAGGAGAATATAGGCCAATCTCTTGCTGAGGTTCTTTCATCTGATGGTGTGATGTTATTTGACATATAATAAGCTTCTCTTAATTTCCATGCTCATGTTTTTCTGAAGCTCCACATTGATAATAACTCAGTTTATTACCAATAGTGTAGTTGTTCCTAATTTGGGAACATGACATCATGAAAGTCTAGCTCCACCACCTGTTCTTTACCTTTTTCTACTTGTTGTGTTGAGAAGAAGGCATGGCCCCTTTCACTCTAAGTGAAGCAAGCACATGCATATAGCCTCTCTGGTATTTTTTGGTTCATGTCTGATGACTTTCCCTCCTTTCATATATGGTTTTTTCTTTTTGTCTCTCTTCCCCACTGGAACTTATGTTCTCCTCTTCAACCATATTTGAAGTTTGAAACCATAGGGTGATGGAATGAAATGGAGGGAATGTGAAGTGAAAGGAATTTTTTTGGGAAATGGAGGGAATGGGAATGTCAATGGGAAGGGAAATATATATCATTTTATGGATTTGAGTTTGAAATGAGAACTAGGGTTTATTCCTTAGAAAAAAATTCAAATGATTATAAAACACAAAATGTATCACTAAGGTAATGTCTAGGGTTTACTCACTGAACAATAGAGCCTTGAAGAAAACCCATGTAGAGATCTATAATTTTATGATGAAGTAGGAGGCTATAAGACAAAAAAATTTCTTTCTGAGCAAACGCGCAACGACCCTTGCAAACGCGAAACGTCCTTTCCAAATGTGCAACGTCCCTGCAGAACCTTATTGCATACCACATTTGGAGACCTTCTCGGTGTCCAAATTGGGCCCATGATAGCTCGTTGGAAATATTATCATGTCTAATTTCCAAATATACCTTTTTTTCTTATTGGAGTTGATTTTACTTGTCAAAAGTTTGTTTTCCCAAGACTAGTCAAAAAGTGCTAAATGAGGGTGCAAAAATTCAAAGTGTTGTTGTAGGAAACATTTGGAGGCCTTCCACAATTCCAAATTGAGCTCATGATAGCTCTTTGGAAAGCTCTCTTTCTCTAGTTAGAATTTGAATTATCAAGAAAGTTATTTGGACAATACATCTATGAGAATACTTAATTTCTCCAAGGTAACTCCGGAAGTGTAGCAACTCTCCTGTGGCACCTGATTTTTTTAAATTTATATAAAACCATGACACTTGTGTAAAATTTGAAGGAGGTTTTTCTTCCTTGACATAGGATGGACAAAAAACTCTCTCACATTTATCAAATCCATATTTGTTTGGTCAGAAACATAGTTTGAAGCAAAACTAGCCATATGAGTGGCAAATGACTTGACTCTTGGAATGATTTCTTAAAAAATGATGGAGACATGATCTTATGAGTTGGAATGGCCTCATACTTACTGATATGACCTACCTTATGTCTCCTCTACTCATATACCTCTTTTTCATAGCAAACCCTAGCTTAGTGGGAGAGGAAATTAGGGTTTAGTGCTTGTGAACAATGATGACTTGGTCACCTTTGGGAAAAGACAACTCCCTTTTACATTTGATCAATTGATGAACTAAAAAATCTTTCACTTTGAATTTTTATGTGTTGGCATGTGGAACCCTGAGTTGGCAGCCTTTGGGAAACTAAATACTTATTACATTTGAATTGACATAAAATAACATGAATAAATAAAAATTACATCTTGGAATGAAATTCACACTTGAAATCAAATTACAACTTTGGAAACTGTCTTAGAGGTCATCTTTATATGGTAAAGAGACATTATTGGGCTCACTCTCATACTTTTCTGACCTTATGAAAATTAAACGGTGCATTTTTGGACCTTGAACAATGAAACCTAATGACCTAATGGGACCTTGAATGACCTGACTTCCATGGTTGACTTTAACTGGGACAAGACATGGTGAAATGAGATTTTCATAGGTGTTATTGTGCTCAAGAAGACATGAAGGTGAGTTAGCAAATGTGATTTTATGAGGGAGAGTGAAGTTTTATTGAGTAGGGCTACCATCATTGAAACAATTTATAGCATGACCTAATGGAATGATATAAAAATTTTAGAGTGAGACACCTAAAATGATAATGAAATGAGTGATTTTGATCACTGATGGCAGAATGCATATTCTGACACTAACATTGGCCTTATTGGGAATGGCAGCTCTTAAAGTGGTGTCAAAAAATGTAGATCTTTGAGTTGAGAAGATCAATGTTTTCTTCCATTAGACCAATACGGTTATAAACTCAAACTAACTGAATACTAAAAACTTGACTCAATAAACTAAACTAACTCAAATTAAAACAAAACTGAAAAACTGAAAAAGATACTCAGAATTGAGCTTATTCAACAAAACCTACTCTAACTAATCCGTTCATCACCTGATCAAGTGAAATGGAACAACCAATGCAACCATTTAAGCATTCTGGCTGCTAGTTGAATTCTCTACAAGTGCTTTCTTATGAGAAAGAAGAGAGAACTAGTGAAAGGAAACTCCCATGAAAACTTTAAATCAGATTGAATCTTAATGAAATTGCAAATCATGAGCCCATCGACTGACCTCAAGAATGCTGCAAAAGGATCTTCATAGGAATACATATTAATTTCCAGCCCATTTAATACACTACTACTCTACTCTAGGTACTCTTCGTACGTTGAATATGGACTTTCATCTTTACCCTTACTTTCCTGATATGGCTGAAAAATTTTGGATCAGCTTTGTAATGAGACTCCTGATAAAGAAAACAATGAAGCCAGCTATCAGATCAATTTTATATCAACAATTTTTTCAGGAACACAATTAGCTAATGGAGAAGGACTTTTACTATAGATATCATCCAACACATCAGCTATTGGGTCATGAAAAACTTGAAAATATTGTTGCAACCTATTTTCCATTGGTTCTAATGAGACTGCATGACTTTCTAGAAGCTTCTCATCTTTTTCTTTAGAGACATTATGAAAATTTACCTTTAAAAATTGAAATGCTTCAAAAGATAATGTTATAGAATCATCTTGCATCGTTTGATCATATGTTTCAATTTCCAAGCCTTCATCTGCAACCTTACATTCAATGGAACTCGAGGGCTGCAAATATGGAGCTAAGGAGGGTTCTATGTTGCAAATGATTTCCTCAACCAGTTCAAGATAATGTTTATCATTTATAATGTTGATCACTTGCTTATCTGCCCACTCGTATTTTTCTCTTATTTTTACAAATGAGGAAAAACACAAGAGTAAGGAGCTCTGATCAAGAATTTCATTATCCTCTTGATTGTCAAAATCACATCTTAATGATTGTTTATTTATGATTGCATGAAATTTATCTCTGATGAACTGAAATGAAGTAAAACAAAGAGGCAAATATCCTTCACTTACTTCCAAATTTTCTACACTTTCCTCATCACTTCCATAGCTGATATGCATTGGTTGATCACTGTGTTTGAGCTGCTGAAACTGAACTTTCTTCTCCCACAAACTAGCTATTGATTTCTCTGCAAAATTAGCTTATGTTTGGAGAACATAATTTTCGTCATATTTATCATACTTAGGTAAATCATCAAAAGTAATAATGCCATCAAGCATGCACATTGTATCTACATATCTCTCCTCTGCAAGCTAATCTATAAAACTAATTTCTTTATTGTCCCTTAATGCATACATAAAATCAGTATCAGATCTATGATAACTAGGATAGGAAGGAAAATGTTTCAGATAAGCAACTTGTTTTTCTTCAATCAATGCAACATGGTCCTCTTGAACAACAATTTCATCTCTCATGGTGATATTTTGCATCATTTCCTCTATTGTACTAACTAAAATGTTGAGCTTCACTTCTAAAGATGTCAAGCATTATTTCTCTATGTTTTCCCTTTCTTCTGCTTTCAAATTTGACCTTTTGATAAAAAAATTAGCTTCTACGACTAGTGCATTGTCCTGAATTTTTTCAAGTGTTGTAATGTCCCTTTCTCTCAATCGAAATTCCATTTCTGGATCAAAGGCATCCAGGTAATGTAAGAGTGTTGAACCAAGAGGAGATTTTATATCAGTAGGGATCGAATGGTATACTTGATTGAATCTAGCTGAAAAGTTTTGCAATGTTTCTCCTGGTTGCCTTTTCAAATTATCATATTCTTCTAAAATCAGAAAAGGATTCCTCTTGATCACCCATTTATCAAGAAATAATTTCACAAACTGATGGAAATAAACAACACTTGCAACTGGAAAGTTTTTGAACCATTCCTTGGCTTCACCTTGCAAATATAGAGCGAAGATCCTGATACTAGCATCATCTTCATCAACCTCAAAAAGGTCGTGAAAACTTTCAAAACTCTGAATGTGTTTCTCAACAGTGATATTTCCATATTCTCCATCAAACCTGGGAAGATATTTGTAATAATTTTCAGGGAAAGCATGGAGTATAGGAGGTAAGATGAGTGGTTTATATCTATATGAAATTTTACAAGGTGTAGGAGTATGTATAGAAGCTATAGAATCAGTCTTGATCTCTTGAGGTTCATCAGCTTGAAAAGGATATGCACAATTTTTAGGTAAGAGGTATTGATCAAAATCAAAATCAAAGGGAAACTCAGTATTTACACTCTTCAAATAGGCAGAATTAAAAATTTGATAATATTTTTCATACAACAAACTGTGGAAAACTTTCAGGATAGTTTCAGGAAAAGAAAAGAAGTAATTTACAAGAAAGCCTATTACATCTCGAATACAATTCCATTTTGAATATCTGACCTTTGTGTGACATGTGACCTCGGGAAAATTGTCATAACTTTCTCTCTGAGCATTGGATTCAAATTTTGTAAAAAGTGACAGAAAGAGAACATATTGTAGTTTGTTGGATATTTTTTCTAGGACCGAAGGTTGAAACAGTGATACGTGGCACTTCGTACAAGTTTTCTCTACTGAACCAGTCTATAACCAGGTCATCGTAGGAGATTGGGCATAACTATTTTTTTGAAGAATCCAATATTGATCCGACCCGTGGGGTTGGAAAGAGGACTCATAGGGCTACCATAGGCCGCAATTTTAGACCTTGGAGATCCAAAATTACATAGATACAGCATACTCGATATCAAGCTTCTAGAAGGCAAGAAAAAATATGCATTCAAGGATCACTACAGTAAGGAAAACACATCAATAGTCAAGGATAAGTCTGCTATAACAATGTATGTATGATTAGTGTTTCAATTTTAATTTGAATATCATCTCTGACATGTGTTTTTGTAGGATAGTGTAAGTATTTTGTATGTATGTTTGATTGGGTTTTGTTCATAAATGTTGAACGTATTTACATTTGAATTTTGAATATTTATCTGACATATGGTTTGCAGGATAGTGTAATTATTTTGTTTGTATATTGGTTTGGGTCTTGTTCAGTAATGCATGTGCAAGAAGGAGGAAATAATAGGACAACTCAAACACATACTAGAAGTAAAATGCAATTCTAAATTACCATTACTTGAAGCAAGCACAACAATACCTAAGCAGTTGCTAGTGTTCAAAGAAGCAGTGTCAAGTCAAGTATCTGGTCGTGTCAAAAGTATTGTAAAAATCATCATTGTAAAATTGTAAAAGAGTCATTATTGTAAAATACTTAATCTTCCTAGAGTTGGAGAGGAATTTTTGGGAGGTATAAGTGTCATTTTTAGATAATATTATGGTTGGGTTTCAGGTCATAGTGTGTAATATCCCAAAATGGGGACTGTCAGCAAGGCATGACTGGAAAACGCATTTTCCATTAACGTTTGCAATAGAAATGAAAACCAACACTTGGATCCCTTATATATGAGTATCTAAGTCCTAAATCCAAAAGGGTATAAAAAATAAATCCTTATAGGTGGGTTAAACAAATCTTCCACACCTAGTTCCCTTGAAAAGTGCCCCAAAGAGGGGCTGCAGCAACAAGAAACAATTATGCTCAGAAAATAACGCAGTTTCTGCAAAGAAGTAATAGGAGCCTCATGAAATTTTCTTCAATAGTACTTACAGCAGCAATAAAGTTATATAATGGAGTTTATCAAGTACATGGCTGAAAATACAAGTTATAGACAGAAGAAATCCCCTCAAAAGAGGGCTGCAACCATATGAATGACTGAAAACTGCCTTGACAGGGTTATTTTAATTAGGCTGAAACTATTGTTGATTACATGTTAGATCTAGAGCAGATCTGTGTACAAAAGGTATGATCTATATCAGATCCATACACTATAAGAGCTCCTCTTTCAGATTCCCTTGGGGTTTTCAGTATAAAATGAGATACATGGAGTAGATCTGAATTTCTATGCAGCAGATCTGAATATATATTCAGAAATTTTGAAGAAAATGTAGAAATGGATAGATCATATCTGAAAGGAACATGGATTGGTTGGCCAATCCACGAATCACCACAGTGAGGGAAGATTCCCAGCACTAGAGATATTTCCCCCAAAAGACTGCTAAATCACCCTGCAACTCCTCCTTTGCAAATAACGTAGTTTAGGAAGATTATCTGCGTTGTAGCTTCTGACATGTGGTTTGGCCTGATGCCAAGATCAGATAGTATGCTCCAATCATCCGGTACACTCTTCCAGGAGGTTAAAAGACACACTCACTAAGAAGAGGCACTAGAATGTATTAGATCTGGAAAGATCTAAACTCCACTTGCTGCAGCTTACAAAAGCAAGCAAACCCTCACTAGATCTGCATTGCAGTTGGAAGTAGAAGCTTGGTCTCTAACCAGATAGTGCATTAAGAAACACAACTCTCTGAGGAGCTGCTCAATGGGAAGAGATGGAAATCCTAAATAGGAAATTCCAATGCTAAACAACATATGCAATCTAGGCTAGACAGCCAAGAAAGCTATTTGTCTAAACAAACAAAAAATTAGAAATCATATCATGAACAACCTCCATATGTTTCCTTCCCCTTCCTTTTATAAGATGAGAGCTTGCCAAAACCCTAAACCACCTTCAATAACTTATCTCTTTCACACAAGAGACCTCCTTCTAGAATTATATTGTGCCTCATTGATGAGCACTCTTCCACTACAGCGCTATAGATATGGTCAAGGTTGACCCAGTCAAGTGGATTTGTTCTTTTCACACTCAAGTGTGTTTATTAAAGTGGCCCATATTTACCCTTTTTCACATTGGGCATGGATTTATTATTACATTAGGAGTTTAATAACCCTCCTTTACATATTTTTTCTTTGAAAAAAAAAAAAACTGAATATTCCTATTAAATTAGGAATATTACATAGTGTGATTGGGTGATTGGTCTAGTTCAAGAAAATAATTGTGAATCATATTGTATTGTGGATCATTGTCCCTGGTACAAGATTCCACACTCTTGTCTTATTTCTGATCATTATAGGGTGGTAGGGAGGTGCTAGGTTGGTGCATGAAGTCACCTACAGGTTGGAGCATGTGAAAACTTCAGGGCAGTAGGTCAGTCTAGGATGCCAGGGCATCCATTCAGATGACTAATGAAGAAACTAAGGCATTGGGGCGTCCTTCCAATGGGATTTGGAGAAGAATGATTTTCTATAATTCTAGGAATTTGTACCTTTCATTTTATTTTGGGTTGAAGATTAAAGAATTTATTAGAAAAGAGTTCCGTGGTTTTTGACCCAGAGGGGTGTGCCTATTGTGTTCTATTTTTTACTGTTGTTACTAGAGAAACATCAAGAATAATTGAAGATTAACTAATTCTCTGAAAATATTTACCCCCCCCCCCCCGCAAAGTATTTCCAACAAAGAGAACTACTTGCATTTTGTATATCCAATTTCACCAGAACAATAGATTGTATTTGAGTTTTGCATCAACTACTTCCACCTCCACATTGATAATTTTCCTACCTAATCTGAATGAAAAGGCAAGAATAATCCCATGAGACCTGTGTGAATGACCATCTAATATGGTTAAAGGAGTTGAATATGGGACCAACTCTGGAGATCTAATCACTTTCCAACATACCATAGACATCACACATGTGGAAGCTCCTTCATCAACAACAATTCGAAAGATAGTCTTCTTACAATATAGTGCCTTAATATTAGTTAAAGGAAACATGGTGAGGAAGTCTAAGTTTGACACACTAAGTATCAAATGTAATAACCTAGGAATTCTTAGGATCAACCACTCCGATTGCGGTGAGTAATGCGCTCCTTTGTGTAGGGCATGAATGGAGCACCTCTAATGTTTACATCACGCAAGGTGTTTTGGATAAATCCTCCACCACAAAATAATTTTGTGTAGTCCTAGCATTGGGATTGAAGTTGAGCCTTTTATAGATCCTTTCAACATCCAAGGTACAGACTCAACAACATGTATCTCAATGTGAAGAGGCTCCTGTAAATTGAAGGTTTTTTTTTCCTTAAAAGACTTTGGGTCTCCATAATCATGTTCTCAAGTGGAAAATTATACTTGAGCATTAACCATATATACATTCAATTGGAAATCCCCCTCAAATTGGTTTCCCCCTAGGGGGTATATAACATTATAAGTGGCTATAGCAAAAAGTTATTCCCATTTTATAAGTGGTGCTAGTAAAAATTTGTTGCGCTTGAGGGAAAAGGTTGTTGAGCACAACCTATGAACTAGAAGAACCATGTTACTCCAATAAGCACTGTACATCTTTTATCTTAGAGAAAATGGGTTAGATGGTCTCCCTTACAAAGCTTGCAAGGGAACTTAACTTTCTTCTCATGTTCCTTATTTCCCTCACTACTAGTAATACTAGGTTTAGTTGTATTATCCTTACCCTCTGTATTCTTCTTTCTACCACAACCTTTCTTATTCCATCAATATTATTGGCTTCATTTGGGAATAGAAGAATGGATTGTGTTTATTTTAGGATATTGCAAGGTAGGAGGTGTAAATGACGTATTTTTCTTAGCAAATGCATATTGTAAGGTCATATGTTGCAATTGATTAACTAGAAAACTAGCAGTGATCGAATTAAGTGACCCTACTACCCCAACCACATGAGGTCCCAATTTTAATTTAACTGATTTCGTTTGTTATCTCGATGTTTTAGGTGTTTTATCTCAAGAAAAAACCCCTTGGCTATGGTAAGGAATCAGTGCTTAAGACATTTTGTAAACATATGTTGCAATTTTAATATCAAATGGCCTCTGCTTAACACCATTGGAATCTAATTACTTAATACACTCAATAATATGATATAATGAAAGCCTTCATAATGCCAAAAAATTCTGATATTCGAATGAAATGAAAAGAAGAATTGTAAAGGAAACTTGAAGTGATATGCTGAGAAACAGAATATATCACTTTTAAGTTTCAAACGAAATTCATGGAGAGAGAGGAAACTCAAAATAATATGCTGCAAACAGAGAATCTATTACTTTAAAGTTTCATTAGGAGTTTTTGAAGAGAGAAGAGATGAGGTGAAGGAGTGAAAATTAAGGTTATTTAACTCTTACTCACAGATGTAATTGAGAGACCAGCTGCTACATTACTTCACTTCATTCAAAGAGGAATAAACACAAAGAAAAACTGGAAAGACATATCAATATCAACAAGTGCAGGAAACTTGATCTTCTTTCATTTATTTCTTAGAAAATTCAATACCAAATAAACAGTCATCCAAAGGTCCAAAACTCAGAACCTCCTTTCTTTATTTCTATCTACTTAAATACATCGAAATAGTTTGTAACTGCTGAACTTCTTGAAACTGCTTCGAATACCTAAGCTATTAAAGTTACTTATGCAATCATACAAAGAAAAAAAATTGAAACTGGAAAAAATCATTCATTTTTTTGATGCATCCTCCCGAAGTGCTGAGGTGTCCTTTCTAGTTATGATATGATAGCTGCTTAGTTCTGTAACAACACCTCAATGCCCGACTTGACCCAGATGTCGTGATTCCCATGGTGTCGCTACACATTCTTCTGCCCGACTCTACCTATGTCTCTTTATGCATTGGCCACCCCTTCGCATTACGTTATTGCATACACGGTTGCAACTTTAAACAAAACCCTTGGACCTGTGGTTTACGGGCCCACACACAACCTGATCAATCAGGAGTAATCGCACTTCGCAACTTATTTGATGACAAAAGTGGTAAACAATGATAATGTTGATGTGAAGTTGCGATGATGATGTCGCATCGCAACATCGCAACTTTTAATACTTATCGCAAACCGCCGCCCACAAGTTTAGGACCATAACAATAATGGTTAACCGTAATTTGTGCGATGTGAGATGTGAGAAGATGTTTTATGCCGACACGTGTCCCTTCTCCTCATCGCATCGCAATCAAAACAACTTACCATGCAATGTTTAAACAATAAACACTAAAATCGCCAATGTGCGATATGCGATTGAACTCTCCACCCGACACGTGTCCACTTTGCAACCTTTCAAACTTAACTTTGCAATGTAACCTAGTCCTTCCATCTCTCACTTCAATTCTGTGATTTAATCCTCGTCGTCTGATTGCCTCCTTTGGAAATATTATAAAGGTTTTATGCCTTAGTTGATTTCTCTGCTTCTTCAACTGTCGCCGCTCTACAGCTCCATCTTCTTCACGTTGTTAAGACCCTCCTGAGATTTATTCTAGTTATCCAATCCTTAGACCCACGTGAAAATTTAGATGGCTCACTTTCTGACGTCATCCTTTGGTCACTTACATCACCACGGGGGCACCTCAGGTACAGCGGGTTCCTCGGCATTGTGCTACCAGAGTGATTGTGGACCGTTGATTTGAGTCAACATGCCTACGTCACACTCAATTGTGGAGGAACCCCGCGGATTACATGTCAGGTTGTTTTTTCCTACAGGTTCCTCCTGATTTTCCTTCATCTGTTGTCATCTCATCTCCGTTGGACAAGTTGCATACTCGTTAAAACTGTGGTCGAACCCACCCTTCACATGCTTTGAAACAAAACATTCATGTACCAACATATAAATCAAAGTTCTTCTTCGACATACAAACTTTTACATTTTCAAACATATATACTTTTTTGGTGTTTTGAAAAATATTTTGAAGGTAAATGCAAATGAGCCACAACATCTGGCTCCACCTGGGGATAATTCTTTTTTCCACGAAAGCGCTAAGAACCGCAGATCAATGCCTTATCCATTGGGCATGGAGTCAAATATTTCTTGGTGACATATGAACAATGAGAAATCCGGTATTTACAATGGTGGAATGTTGACTTTTAATGTTGGAAATAATGCTTCAGATACTTCCCGTTCATAGGCATCTATATTGTCTTTCCATCTAGATCTTCCAAAAGAAATGTGTTATTTGACCTTGCCTCAAAGATCTTGTATGGAACATACTAGAGAGGGTCAAATATACCATGCTTCCCCTTTTCTTCTCGTCTGGTGTTCCATATTAGTACCAAATCTCCTTCTTGAAAGAGAACTTTTTCTTTTCTATCAAATATAGACTTCATATTTTCCTGATAA
The DNA here is from genome assembly GCA_034641835.2 of Pinus albicaulis. Lineage (NCBI taxonomy): Eukaryota > Viridiplantae > Streptophyta > Pinopsida > Pinales > Pinaceae > Pinus > Pinus albicaulis. The sequence continues at coordinate 548,381,907 of CM076569.1, forward strand.
GTAATCAAGTTGTCCATGACTTTGTTTCTGTTTTCACTTGATTCAATTATTTTGTTCAATCTTATTACCAAAGCATTCGGTTCATCCTGAGCTTATTGAAGGAAAGAAATCACTAGTTTGGCCAACTGAGTAGGAAATAGTGCTTGAGTTCCATAAACGAGTTCATAGGGAGACTTCCCAGTAGATCTCTTGGTAGTGACCCGAACTGCCCAGAGGGAAAACTTCAACTTCATATCCCAATCCTTCAGATTCTCAGTGATTGTTTTCTTAAAGATTCTAACAATGTATTATTTGAAGACTCTGCCAATCCATTCACTTGGGGATGATACACTGTGGAATGTGATAAAATTACATTATATGTTTTACAGAAATGAATGAAACGAGTAGAGTTTAATACCTTGGCATTATCAGTCACAATTTCAACTAGACATCCGAATCTACTGAAAATGTTTTCCTCCAAAAACTTCATCACCACTTGGTCAATCACCTGCTTACTGAGTATTGCTTCAACCCATTTTGTAAAATAGTTAGTGGCAATCAGAATCCACTTGAACTGCCTGCTTGATGGTGGATTGGTCTCTCCAATAAAATCCAATCCCCATTGCATGAAAGGTTCTTATTTAAATACTGGGATGAGAGGTAATGAAGCAAGTTTTTTTATTTTCAACAAACAGATGACAAATTTTGACCAATCTATAAACATCTGCTAATAGGGTTGGCCAATAGAAGGCTGACTTAAGAATTTTATGAGCAATGGCCTTCCAGCTATAATTTCCTCCACACAGAATTTCATCATATTGTTTGGTGACTTCAATAGATTCTCCTTCGGTCAAACATAACAGCAAAATACCAGCAAGATCTTTCTGTTGGAAATACTAAGGGGGGGGGGGGGGGGTGAACCAGTATTTCTTTCAATTATAGCATTAGTTAATATTCAATTATTATCAATGTTTTTACAATGATAACAGTAAACAAAAAGAACACAAATGCACACAGTTTTTAAGGTGGAAACCCTCTCCGGGACAAAAACCACCTGAATTCTTTTCTAATAATTCTTTAATATTCAACTCCAATTGAAAATAAAGCTCCAAATTTCTAGAATCTAGAAAATAATTCTTCTCCAGCTCCCACTGGATGGATGCTCCAACTCCCGAGATTCTTCAATAGTTAACTGAACGGATGGCCCAACACCCAACGAGCTACAAGTCACCCTAGAGCCACCCTACCACCCTAAATTTTTCACAGGCTTGAATGTGTTGGTGACTTCATGCACTAGCCTAGCACCACCCTACCACCCTATAGAAGAATAAAACAAGAATGGACTCTCGTACCAGGGAAAATGGTCCACTTTACAATGATATAGAATGATATAAAGAAGAAGACACACTAGACCATAACCCCTGTAGAAATTATATACAATATGCATGTATATATCCACATTCTCCTGATCTAACAATGTTTTATCTTATTGCTAAATACAGAATCCTTCCACTATTAATCTTTTGCGGAAATTAAAATCAATTGCAAACACATGAAGCAATAAAAATAATCGCACATAACACAGTTGTTTAACGGGAAAGCCTGAAGCTAAAAACCCCAACTATCATATTATGTATATCATGGAGATCATGTAACAATCTCATACAAAGCTTAGTACATCAAGCTCTCGGTACAATAAATTGTCACACACTAATCAAAAGAAATCTGCAAATCCATGCATTGATTTCTTGCCACTTGCTAGCCTGCCTCCACTGCGCAATCCTTGCTGAAGAATAGCTCTGAATGAATTCAAATTTACCTTGATTTGACTGTGAAATCCTCACTGGCAACTCCAATGTGTGTGTGGTGCAATCAACGCATCACTATAGTCACAACAGATAGTCCATCTTTCCTTTTCACCTACCTCTCCACTTGGTCTCCACTAGAACTGACATGCACTGTAGTTAACTGTTGTATTGTTCAGTTGATTAATGAGTTATTATTTGTGAATTAATTAACTAATTAATTCACTCCACTCTCACTAGTGTATCATTTAGTTAGACTAGAATATACAACTATCTCAACTGAGTCAAACTGAATAACAACTCCATGAACTACTCTTCCAACTCTATCATAACTTTGCCACTTCAGTTCTAACCGAGTCCTCCATGCATGAACCACCAGTAAACCCTAGGAATTTCGTAATTCCTTCAGCCCACTGATTTGCCAAATCTGTACACTGAAATTAAGTGCTCCAAGAGAATAAGTTGTTGTTTATTGTCGGATTATTATTAAGATCTAATAATAATCGACACTTCTATTTTTAGATCGACGATCTATAAATAGACTTTGCCCAATATTCTAAAAATAGAATTTCATCTATTTTTCCAATTTGACCAACCATCCACAAATAGCATCCTGCAACTTCTGAAATATGATCACCATGTCTAAAAATAGACATAGTCTAAAAATAGATTTGCGCCAAAAATAGCCCGCGGACCCACTTAGTGAAGACGACTCATTTTCACTAAGCTCATCATCTTGTTGAATCTCAACACTCCCTCTCAACAAGATAGGTATTATCCTTCACCCCGATCCTGCCTCTATGGTATTCGAATTTTCTCCTGCCGAGCGCCTTCTTCAAAATATCTGCATCCTGATCTTTCGTAGGAATGAACTGAAGCAACATGATCTTCTGCTACACACAATCTCTGATATGATGATACCAGATATCAATATGTTTAGATCTATCATGAAACAAAGGATTACTCGAGAGTTTAATGTGACTCTGATTATCACAATGTATCACTATAGGATCTAAATGTGAACCGAACAAACCAACCAGGATCTTCCTCATCTAGATAGCCTCACATGTAGCTTGACTTGCTGCCATGTATTCTGCTTCCGCTGAACTAAGTGCCACATATCTTTGTTTCCTATTGTACCAAGAAACTTCCGTAGATCCGATACTGAAAATCCCTCCTGATGTGCTCTTTCTGTCTGTTGGGCTGCCTACCCAATCTGCATCCATGAAGCCATGCAACTTCATCTCATCTGTCTATCTGTACCATAAGCCATACTCAAATGTGCCCCTGAGATACCTTAGGACATGATTTCCTGCCTTCCAAAATAGCTTGGTAGGCTTAACCATCACTTTTGAAAGCTGGTTCATAGCATAGCATATGTTTGGCCATGTATTGACTAAATACATGAGTGAACCCACCAACTGTCGATAAACAGTGGCATCCACTACCTCTGTCGATGTAGCATCCTCTTTCCTCCAATTTCCTAGAAGAGGAGTGTCAATAGGCTTGTAGCCTTGCATGTGAAACTTCTCAAGTATCTCCCAAGCATACTTTCCTTGAGACACAAACATTTCACCTTCCCACTGCCATATTTCCAATCCAAGGAAATAATGAACGAGGTCCAAATCCTTCATCTCAAACTCCTTTGCAAGATCTGCCTTGCGTAAGTGTATCAACTGCTCATCACCCGTTAGTATTAAATCATCAACATAAAGAACAATGATTAAAATCTTACCCTCCACCACAATTTGGTACAGTTTTGCATCCGCCTCACTCTTGGTGAAGCCAAGTCCAGTGAAATAGTTGTCGATTCGTGTGTACCAAGCACGATGTGCTTGCTTCATCCCATACAACGCTCTTTTGAGCCTACACACATGCGACTCACTTTTGTAGATCTCAAATCCTTCAGGCTGCTCAATGTACACCTCTTCCTCAATTATTCCATTAAGGAACGCAGTCTTCACATCCATCTGATGAATGTGCCAACCCATCTGCGCTGAGAGAGCAAGGATGGTCCTTATGAAAGAATATCGTGCGACAGGTGCAAAGGTTTCTTCATAATCAATCCCCTCAATCTGTGAGAAGCCCCGGGCAACAAATCTTAAGGAATTCCAATCTCCTGTGCCATAATTCGCCCTCATTCCGACTCACCAATTCTTCTGTTTTGCCCACCATTGCAGCGCAACCATCTACCTCCATCTTGTAGAGATTCTTAACTTGAATCCCTATCCTCTTGGTTTGACCCATTTTTTAATGTCGAAGGAAGGCTTTTCCTTCACTGAAAACAACGTCATAACCTTTGTTTTCCAACATTGCGACCGAGACCAATTTCTTCTTCAGACTTGGAACATGCATAACATTTTTCAACAAGAATGGATTACCAGACTACCTCTCAAAGGTAATGGTCCCAATTCCAGTCACACTATATCGACCATCGTCGCCCAGCTCAATATGCATTTGAAGGTCCTTCTCCTCCAAGTCACTAAAAAACTCCTTTTCTCCCGTCATATGGAAAGATGCGCCACTATCAAGACACCACACCGATCCCATATAGCTTGAAACCAAGAATGCGATCAAAGATAAATCAAGTTCAAATTGCGAGCCTAAGGCCTCTCCAGCTGTAGCTCCAGCAGCCTTCTTGTTCTTCTTCTTTTGTGGGCAGTTAGTGGCGAAATTCCCATGTTCGTGACAGTGAAAACACTTCACCTTGGAAAAATCCTGCTTCTTGCCTTTTGCTTCGGAATTTGAAGGAAAATTCTTCCCCTTCCCTTTCCTTGCTTTGGCAGCCAAAGAAAAATTCTCTTCATCTTCATTCTTCGATCAAGAGCCATCCCTGGTACCTCGCCTTATCTCCTCCTGCACAAGATCCGACCAAAGTCGCTCCCATCCCGACAGTTTCTCCTGTCCATTAACAGGGTCTTCGTAGCTATGCCAACTCTTTGGAATCCCAAGGAGAGCCAAGCTCACCAAGTCTTCATCATCAACAATAATCCCCACACTTCCCAGTTCATCCCTACGGTGGACAAACTTCGTGAGATATTTTGGAATATTGTCGCCCTTCTCCATTTTTATTTTTCTAAGCTTATCTTTCAGCACCAACTTCCTCTGGTCACTGCTACTTTGGAACAAATTTTTCAAATCCTTCGACATTGAAAATGGAGTGGATTTCCTGTGAAGGCTGGACACAATATGTTCCTTCACAACTTCCAACAAAATTCTTCTTGTCTTTGCTATCTTCTTTTGCCATGCGTCAAGTAATGCAGCATCGCTAGATCTCGGCTTAGGATCATCGCTATCGATGAACTCCTTCAATCCATTATCCTCAAGCACCACCTCCATCCTATCCTTCCAGCCTATTTAATTTGAGCTCCCATCAAGGGCATACTCCAATCGCAACGCATTGAAAGACATTTCAATTTATACTCAACTTCTGCACCAAAATTTTTCTGCAGCAAATTCGAATTATCCACCAGCACAAACTTAGAAATTTTTCACAATTGCAATCTTCAAGATTTAACACTGCTCCAATACCATGTAGAAATTATATACAAGATGCATGTATATATCCAGATTCTCCTAATCTAACAATATTTTATCTTCTTGCTAAATACATAATCCTTCCATTGTTAATCTTTTGCGAAAATTAAAATCAATTGCAAACACATGAAGCAATAAAAACAATCACACATAACACAGTTGTTTAACAGGAAAGCCTGAAGATAAAAACCCCAACTATCATATTATGTATATCATGGAGATTATGTAACAATCTCATACAAATCTTAGTACATCAAGCTCTCAGTACAATCAATCGTCACACACTAATCAGAAGAAATATGCAAATCCATGCAATGATTTCTTGCCACCTGCTAGCCTACCTCCACTACGCAATCCCTGCTGAAGAATAGCTCTGAATGAATTCGAATTTACCTTGGTTTGAGTATGCAATCCTCATTGGCAACTCCAATTTTTGTGTGGTGCATTCAATGCATCACTATAGTCACAACAAATAGTCCATCTTGCCCTTTCACCTACCTCTCCACTGGGTCTCCACTGGAACTGACATGCACTGTAGTTAACTGCTATATTGTTCAGTTGATTAATGAGTTATTATTTGTGAATTAATTAACTAATTAATTCACTCCACTCTCACTAGTGTATCATTCAGTTAGACTAGATACAAGTAGCTCAACTAAGTTTAACTCCTTTAACTGAGTTAAACTGAATAACAACTCCATGAACTACTCTTCCAACTCTGTCATAACTTTTCCATTTCAGTTCTAACCAATTTCTCCATGCATGAACCACCAGTAAACCCTAAGAACTGCGTAATTCCTTCAGCCCACTAATTTTCCAAATCTGTGCACTGAAATTAAGTGCTCCAAGAGAATAAGTTGTTGTTTATTGTCGAATTATTATTAAGAGCTAATAATAATCGACACCTCTATTTTTAGATTGACGATCTATAAATAGACTTCGCCCAATATTATAAAAATATAATTTCATCTATTTTTCCAACTTGACCAACCATCCACAAATAGCATCCTGGAACTTCTGAAATATGATCACCATTTCTAAAAATAGACATATTCTAAAAATAGACTTGAGCCAAAAATAACCTGCAGGCCCACTTAGTGAAGGCGACTCATTTTCACTAAGCTCATCATATTGTTGAATCTCAACTACCCCAACTATGACACAACCACCTAATGATGATCCTAGACCTCCCGACACTGCCTCTTCAACTCTTGGCAGATAGACACTTGTACAATTTTTACAATGATGCATTTACAATGACTTAGTACAATGATACCTTTACAATGATTATATGCAGTGCTGCCCACTTGAAGACTTCATGTGTTGAACTTCTTGTTTTTTTTCTACACCTTGATTGTTTTTCTTGTCATGCTACCCTTTGTTGCACCTTGATTTTCTTTGCTGCCCTAGAAATTCTGGTCCTTTGCAGACTTTGAAAACACATGATCTAGCTTTTTCTTTCCTTCTAGGATCGCGATATTGAATCTACTATATCTTTGTTATTTTAGCACCCCAATATGTGATTTTTGGGTTTTTTGTAGTACTCTGAGTCTTCTTTTCAATGCCATAGTTCTGATCTAATTTGGATTCTTCAAGATAGAGTTACGTCCAATCTCTCACAATGACCTAATTATGGACTGTTTCAGTAGAGCGAACTTGTATGGCATGACACGTGTCACTGTTTCTTCATTCGGCTCTAAAATTGATATAGAAAAAACTAAAGTTCATTCAATATCTGCCAGTTTTTACAGAATTCCAATCTGATACTTAGAGAGAGAGTTATGACAATTTTCCCAAGGTCACTTCTTTAAGATGAAGTTCAGGAGCCTGCACAAACACTGACCTCTACATATATCTTCGAAAATATTGCGCACCTTGATCTGAAATTTTTACAGGAGCTTCCTCGGGATTTCAGATTTTCCTCACACAAATTTCAGCTTCTGAACCTTCATAGAAAACAAGTTAGAGTGCAAATGCCATGATGACCTGTTTCAGGTAGCAAAATCCCTACATAAGGAGGATATGAGGATCACAATTTATATAAAAGCTTAGGTTGAGAGGGGACTCAACAAGTGAACGTGGGAGGGATTTAGGAGCTTAAAAATTATTAATTATTGACTTTTCAATGACCCATGCCACAACCCCATGGGGTTTTAGCCCACTAACTGGGGTTACAAACTTCAAACATGAGTATCTCTAAAACCATGAAGAATTACGTGGCGTGCCATATATCAACAGAAACATCTCGACATGTAGAAACCATAAAAAGCATTCTTGACCCAGAATATAGTAATTTGGTAGGGAAAAATTTCCATGCAATATTGGGGTAGCCCCTGGTTCTGCTTGGGTTGACATCAATGATAACCACTGATCAACAATCTCCCCATTTAGCATTGATGGAAACACCAAGTACTCCCCCTGCGATCATGACACCTATTCCTACAACATTATCTCCCCCTTTAACATCAGTGGCAAAGGGTAACTCCCCCTGACACACAACCATCCTGCAGACCTGTACACACTTCCACTCCCCCTGACACACAACCATCCTGCGGACCTATACACATTTCCACTCCCTCTTTATATTCTAAATAAGGAAAATGTAATGAGAACTTGGGAGAATCCTAAGCTTCTGACGAAGATATTCAAATTCCTCACGAGGTAAAGGTTTAGTGAAGATATCATCAATTTTTTCTTTTGTACCAACGTACTCAAGTTTTATATTCTTTTTAGCGACTTGTTCTCTAACAAAATGATATTTTATCGGAATGTGTTTTGTTTTTGAATGCATGACAGGATTTTTGGAGATGTTGATGGCACTAGTGTTGTCACATAATATGGGAATAGGCTCACTAAATTTTACTTGAAGATCTTGCAAATTTTGTTTCATCCAAAGGAATTGAGTACAACATGTTGCCACTGCAATGTATTCTACTTCCGCTATAGATAACGAGATTGAGGTTTGTTTTTTTCTCAACCATGATACGAGACAACCACCTAGATATAATGCTGCTCCACTAGTACTCTTACGATCATCAACGCTTCTTGCCCAATCTGCATCTGTAAAGGCTTGAATAATGAGATTTTTACCCTTGGGATACCACAAGACATATTCTTCTGTGCCCTTTAGATATCGAAGGATCATTTTGACAACAATAATATGTGATTCTTTTGATGCTGCTTGGAATATTGCTACTTGTCCAACTGCTTGCATAACATCTGGCCGAGAGGTTGTTACATATAGAAGACTACCAATCATAGATATGTACAACCTCTAATCCACATCCTTAGATGAGTCATCTATGGTAAATTGGAAACCTGTTACCATCAGAGTAAGGACAGGTTTGAAATATTTCATTTTGAATTTCTTGAGCATTTCCTTGATGTACTTGGCTTGACATATAAATATTCATTTCTCTTGCTGAGATAGTTGAAGCCCTAAGAAGTATTTCAACTCGCCAAGTAAAGACATCTCGAACTCACTTTGCATATTTGTAGAAAATTTCTTACTTAGTTGATCATCATAGCTACCAAATATGATATCATCCACATATACCTCAACGATTGTTAAATTATCTTTATCTATTTGTACATAAAGATTTCTATCAACAGTACCTTTCTTGAACCCTTGTTGATGTAGATATCCATCAAGATAAGAATACCATGCTCTGGGAGCCTACTTGAGACCATATAGAGCCTTATTTAACCTGCAAACATAGTATTATTTTTCTGATAGTAGAAAACCTTCAGGTTTTTCGAAGTAAACTTCTTCTTCTAATTCACCATTTAGAAATGCTGACTTGACATCCATTTGGTATACTTTGATTTTTTTTTAACATGTATAGGCGAGAAACATTCAGATGGCTTCCATTCTGGCAACTGGTGCAAATTTTTTGTCGAAATCAACTCCTTCCACTTGTGCATAGCCTTTGCAAACCAATCTTGCTTTGTTTCTGGTAACCTGTCCATCTTCATTCAATTTGTTCCTGAACACCCATTTAGTCCCAATGAAATTTTTATCTTTTGGTTGTGGAACTAATTCCCAGGTTTTATTCTTCTCGATTTGATCCAATTCTTCATTCATAGCTACTACCCAATGTTCATTCTGGTTGGCTTCCTCAAAACTACTAGGCTCAAAGGTTGCTATAAAAGCAATGTGAGCTTTTTGTGATGAACTAAGCTATCAACCTTCATTTACGTCAACAATGATTTGATTTGATGGATGGTTCTTTTGAATCCATTATTTTGTTCTCTTTGGAGGAGCTTCTTGTTGCTGTTCCGGTATATCTTAATGATCATTATTTGCTTCTTCCTGGATGATAGTTGCTTCTTGTTCTAGAATTTTCTCTATGTCTTTTTCAGCCTCTGTATCAAGTTTCAAAGATTCTAGATCCTCATAATTATTCATTAGAACACCATCTTCATCAAATGTGACATTTATGTTCTCCACTATATGTTTTTGTCTTAGATTATAGCATTTATAGGCCTTTCTTTTGCGTGAGTAACCAACAAAGATACCTTCATCAAAACGTGATTCAAACTTACCCAAATTTTGATCTTCTCTTTTGATATAACATTTTCTTCCGAAGATTCTAAAATATTTTACATTAGTTGGTTTTCCTTTCCATAGTTCATATGGGGTCTTATCGCATTTATTTCTGAGAATACTTTGGTTGATAATGATGACTGTCGTATCAATTTCTTGAAACCAAAATTTTTCATCCAATTTTGAGTCCTTCAACGTTCTTCTACCCATTTCCTGTACGGTTCTGTTCTTTCTTTCAGCAACTCCATTTTGATGAGGTGTTCTTGCTGTTGAAAATTGTCTTTTTATTCCATTTTTGTCACAGTATTGCTAAAATAATTTGGAAGTGAATTCTCCACCATTATCTGATCTTAGACACTTTGTTTTAAAATTAGTTTCATTTTCAACCAACTCCTTGTAGATCTTAAAGCACTCAAATGCTTCAGATTTTTTCTTTAGGAAACTGACGGTTGTCATCCTGGTATAGTCATCTACCATTAACATGAAATATAATTCTCCATCTAAGCCTTTTGTTCTCACTGAACGCATAGATCAGTATGTATCAATTCCAATGGTTGTGATGCAAAGTGTTCTTTTGTTTTAAATTTGAATTTTGGCTGCTTACCATCCCGACCGGCCTCACATAGTGTGTTGGAAGGTTTTGAGATTTTCAACATTTCTCGTATTGCTTCCTTTTTTATTATCTTGACAAGATTGTCAAATTTTATGTGACCCATTCGTTTGTGCCATAACCAACTTTCATCTTCTTTAGCTAGTAGACATGCTTTAGTTGCTTCATCCATAACATATACGTCATTTGGAGCTCGACTTGCTATAGCCACAAATTTACCATACCTACCTTTCCTAATTTCACATTTTGTGGAGTTGAATAACATTGTGTGTCCTTGATAACACATTTGTCCAACACTGAGAAAATTTTGATTCATGTTTTCAACCAATAGAACATTCTTAGCTATAACATGTTTTCTTCCAAGAGTGATGGTAGCTGATCCTATAACATTTGAATATCCATAATTTCCAAAGGATACGGTTCCATCCTTCTTCTCTTTTAGAGATACAAATTTCCTTCTATCTCCAGTCATATGCATTGAGAAACCGCTATCAACATACCACACATCTTTGTTGTTTTGAGCCTTGAGAGCGAGAGCACAATTATCAGTATTCTTCTTCTTCCATGTTCATTTGTTCTGTGGCTTTGAAGATTCTTCTGGAGTATTTTCAAGTCTGCAGTCTCTGGCTATGTGTCCAAAGTTTTGACATTTGTAACATTCCATATTATTTCTTAAATGTTCAAATCTATTAATGTTTCATTGAGCCCTAGGAGGTTCATATTTGAAGGATCTCCTGGAATTGTATTGGTTCCTAGGGGACGTGCGACATTCTACAGCTTTATGACCAAATTGTCCACATCAATAACAAAATCCATGAAAAATATGTTGGTACCTGGATGGAAATATTCGTCGAGGAATCATCTTCCAAGAATGTTCTTGTGAATATTGTCCAATGAAGTCTACATGCATGTCAGATCTCATGGATTCATTTTATTTTGTTGTATAAGGTCATGCTTCTTCTTCTTTGTGACTGAGGCCAGTTATGTCGTTGTAATATCGTTGATTGTTGATGAGTTCTTCCAATGCCCTTGAGTTGTTGGCATAGTTTTGGACAGTTTTTCCCTTCTTCACTTCCTTACGCAGCGAGACTACTTCAGCTTATAATGCTTCCCTTTCTTGGTTGCCTTCTTCCAACTTCTTTTGAAGTGACTCTTCAATTCATTTGTGTTCTTCAACTTCAATTTTGAGACCTTGAACTTGTTATTCAAGAGTATTGGAACGAATCTTCTCAGCCTTGAGCTCTTTTATAAGCCTGATTGCCTCCTTATGAAATTCTTCTATGGTCAATTTTTCTTCGTTGTTTGATACCTCTTGTTTATTGTGCTTGGCCATAAACAATACTCTCTCATTGGCTTCTTCTTCGATGTTATTGTCTTCATCGGATGATAAGCTATCTTCTTTAGAGAGAAATTTCCTTTTGGATCCTTTCCTTTTTTCTTGCTTGTTGAATTTCTTAAAGCCTTTCTTTCCTTTTGAGTTGCCATCACTTATGTTCGAACATTTTGCTGTGAAATTCCCAACCTCACCACAGCCAAAACATATCAATGGAATTTTACCTTTGAATTTTCCCTTACCAATTTTTAGTTTTCTCGTAAAGTAATCATATTCTTCATCTGAAATACCTTCTTCATCATCTCCCTTTTCTTCACACTTGCAGGTGCATGTCTTCTCAATTAAGTTTGTTTTTCCTTATTGGTTTTCTCATATGCAACGAACGAAGTTTCTAGATGTGAAGTACCCTCTTATTCATCAAGTCTCATTTCATATGCTATGAGAACTCCATGTAATTCCTCTTTGTTGAGTTTTTCCAGATTTTCACTGTATTCTAAGATCGATACCTTTGGGTTGAATCTCCCTGGTAACATTCTAAGAATCTTTCGTATAATAGTCTTCTCGTTAACTGGCTCTCCCAATCCTTCTAGATTATTGGTTATTTCATCAATGTATTGGAAGTATGCATAAATGTTGCCATCTTCTTTCATTCTGATTTGCTTAAATTTTTCTCTATAGATTTGAAGCTTTTCTTCTTTGAAATTTGAGTCACATGCATATATATTCTCAAGCTTGTCCCATATATTATTGGTGGTTTTACAACCCAACACCTTATGATAAGCAAATTCATTAAGTCCACTGATAATAATATTCTTTTCTTTTGCATCATTTACCAAATTCCTCTTACCTTGTTCATCTGCAGTTGGTGTAAATCCATTTTGAACAGTGTCCCATATTTCGTAACCTTGCACCAAGAGATAGACCTCCATTCTTCCTTTCCAGAGTGCATAATTATTTTCATTGAATAGAGGTACACCATTCTTGGTATGCTCCATGACCTCCTTCTAGCTGTTAAAATGTTATTGAAGGAACCAAGCTCCGATTCCAATTGTTGGAAATACTGAGGGGGGTGAATCAATATTTCTTTCAATTAGAGCATTAGTTAATCTTCAATTATTATCAGTGTTTGTACAATGATATAAGTAAACAAAAGGAACACAAATGCACATAGTTTTTAAGGTGGAAACTCTCTCTGGGAAAAAAACCACCTGAATTATTTTCTAATAATTCTTTAATATTCAACTCTAATTGAAAATAAAGCTCCAACTTCCTAGAATCTAGAAAAACATTCTTCTCCAACTCCCACTGGATGGACGCTCCAATGCCTGAGATTCTTTGGTAGTCAACTAAACTGATGCCCCAACACCCAATGAGCTATAAATCACCCTAGCGCCACCCTACCACCCTATAGAAGAATAAAACAAAAATGAACTCCCATACCAGGGAAAATGGTCCACTTTACAATGATATAGAATGATGTAGAATAAGAAGACACACTAGTCCATAACCCCAACTATGACACAAACACCTAATTATCATCCTAAACTTCCCGACGTCGCCTCTTCAACTCTTGGCTGATAGACACTTGTACAATTTTTACAATGACTTAGTACAATGATACCTTTACAATGACTGTATGCAGTGCTGCCCTCTTGAAGACTTCATGTGTTGAACTTCTTGTTGCTATTCTGCACCTTGATTTCTTCTCTTTTCATGCTACCCTCTGCTACATCTTTCTTTTCTTTGTTGCCCTAGAAATTTTGGTCCTTTGCAGCCTTTGAAAACACGCAATCTAGCTTTTTCTTGCCTTCTAGGATCTCGATATTCAATATAGTGTAACTTTATTATTTCAGCTCCCCAATATGTTATTTTAGGTTCTTTAGTAGTACTCTGATTCTTGTTTTCAATTCCACAAGTCTGATCCAATTTGGATTCTTAAAGAGAGAGTTATGCCCAATCTCTCACAATGACCTAATTATGGACTATTTCAGTAGAGCGAACTCGTACGACATGCCACGTGTCATTGTTTCTTCATTCGACTCTGAAATTGATAAAAAAAAAACTAAATTCCATGCACTATCTTTCAATTTTTACAGAATTCTAATCTGATACTCAAAGAGAGATTTATGACGATTTTCCCAAGGTCACTTCTTTGAGATGAAGTTCAGGAGCCTGCAAAAACACTAACTACCACAGATCATATCTCTAAAAATATTGCGCACCTTGATCTGAAATTTTTACAGGAGCTTCATCATGATTATTTCTTTGCCTCATATAAATTTCAGCTTCTGAACCTTCGTAGAAAAAAAGTTAGAGCAAAAATCCCACAATGACCTATTTCAGGTAGCGAAATCCCTACATAAGGAGAATAGGAGGATCACAATTTATATAAATGCTTAGGTTGAGAGGGACCTCAACAAGTTAACATGGGAGGTATTTTAGGAGCTTAAAAATTATTAATTATTGACTTTTCAATGACCCATGCCACAACCCCATGTAGGAATTTACAGGGTAAGTTTCGTAGATCAAGAACCAAAGGTCACCGCTCACAAATAGATCACAAATTAGTACACCGGTATAATCACGTGGTTAAAACAATCAAAGAGGGAAACAATCCACGTCTTGAGCCAATGCGGCCACTTCAGGAAATTTATTAATATGAAAATAAAAGTTACATAGGTTTCTCTCATAAATGGTTACTAGACAAATGACCCTCCATGTTCTTTAAATAGAGATCATGGACCAATCGGGTGTTAAGCGATGAATCAAGTGTCATTAAGACCAAGGATAGAGATAATCGTTGGATCACAAAAAATTGTGACCATCAGATTATGAGTTACAAATGTACATGGTAAAGAAACACACTTTACCTAACTCTACACTAAACTAAGTTATTCTTAACTATTTCCTATGTGTCGGAATATCCTAACATCCCCCCTTAAGAAAAAATTGGGATAGGATTGAAGGAATTACAAAGGTGACACAAAAGGAGCCTATTTCCTATGTGTCAAAATATCCTAACATCCCCCCCTCAAGAACAAATTGGGATAGGATTGAATGATTTACAAAGGTGATACAATAGGAGAAGGAAGGAGGCATTAGAGCCTATCCCCCCTTAATGAAAACTTTCCTGAACTCCAAGCATGGATCGAAGTTTGGTAAACTTCGCTTCTGTGAGAGCCTTTGTAAAGATATTGGCTACTTGATCATTGGTTGGACAGTACTGCACTTCAAGAACATGATCATGAATGAGCTTTCTGATGAAGTGTATGTGGATTTCAATGTGTTTCATACGTTGATGTTGAATTGGATCTTTACATAGCAGAATGACACTCTAATTATCACACCAAAGTGTATTTGGATGCTTCTGATGAAGACCAAATTCAGACAGGATCTGACGAAGCCACATGGCTTCCTTGCTAGCTTCAACTGCACCACGATAATCTGCTTCTACTGAAGAAAGAGAGATGTCACTTTGTTTCTTACAAGACCAAGTAATAGGTCCTGAATAAAGAGTGAATACATATCCTGTAGTAGACTTTCGATCATCAGGATCACTAGCCCAATCAAAATCAGTGAAACCAATCAACAATGGAGATGCTCCTGCACTGTAATGAATCCCGAACTGAATTTTACCTCAAATATATCGAAGTATTATTTGAGATGCTTTCCAGTGAATTTCATTAGGTTGGTGCGTAAACTGAGTGACAAGACCAACGATAAAGGAAAGGTCAGGACGGGTATGGGTTAGATATAGAAGTTTACCAACAAGTTGACGATATAAGGTAGCATCAACTTCAAGGGTAGTACAAGTGACTGAAAGCTTGTCTCCAGAATGAAAGGGAGAAGGGGCTAGCTTATAGTATTCCATGTGAAAGTGGTGTAGAAGATCACAGGCATACTTGGACTGAGAGAGGGTAATGCCTTCCTTGGATTGCAAGACTTGAAGACCAAGGAAATAATGCAAGTGTTCTAAGCCTGTCATTTCAAACTTATTTTTTAGGCTAGACTTCACATGGTTTATATGGTTTTGATCGCTACTAGTAAGGATAAGATCATTAACATAAAGAACAAGTATGGTGAAGGACTTACCCACTTTCTTGGTGTAGATAGTGTTGTCAGAATGACACCTAGAAAAGCCATTATCTAATAGAAATCTATCCATTTTTGCATACCCAGCCCAAGGAGCTTGTTTGAGACCATAGAGAGACTTCCTAAGGTGACAAACAAGGCTACAGTCGTTTTGGATAAATCCAGGGGGTTGTTCCATGTAGATTTCTTCATGTAAATCTCCATGTAAGAAGGCAGATTTAACATCCATCTGATGGACTTTGCATTTAAAGGAGGTAGCAAGGGAAAGAACAAGGCAGATAGAATTCATTTTGGCAAAAGGGGAGAAGGTTTCAGTATAATCAATGCCTTCAACTTGTGAAAATCCTTTAGAAACAAGACGAGCTTTATGTCTATCCACTTTTCCATCTGGTCCAAACTTGGTTTTGTAAACCCCTCTGCATCTGACAAGTTTTCTTCCTTTTGGAAGAGGAACAATATCCCAAGTATCATTTTCCAATAAGGAGCGATATTATTCATTCATAGCTTCATCCCAATCTAGATGACCAGAGGCTTCTTCAAAGGTTTCTGGATCAGTATTTTCTGGAACTTGAGCCAATAAGGAAGAGGCTATTTCAAACTAAGAATGTGTACATCGTTAATCGATAGGGTCACCTACAAGAGAACCTACTTCATCTCGAGTAGAGCGGACCCATCTTGGAAGCAGTGGAATAAAATGAAAAATTTCAAGAGGTGGAGGAGGATTGTCATCCTCGCTGTCATCATCTGAACTAGAAGGAATGCTATTAAAAATAGAAGAGAGAGAGAGAGAGAGGTGGCACATATGTCGAATCAGGCTCGCAGGCCAAAGGTGGCACAACCGCCGAACTAGGCTCGCAGGCTGATATATTTTCATCAAATTTTACATCTCTTCTAATGATTATATTTTTAGATTTTGGTTGAATAAATCTATATCCTTTGACATCTTCATATTATCCAACAAAAATGCATTTTTCACTCTTAGGTTTTAAGGCTTTATGTTTTGCATCTGGAATATGGGCCCAAGCATCACTTCCAAAAACATGAAAGTGACTTACATCTGGTTTGATTGAGCTCCAAGCTTCTTCTGGAGTTATATTCTTTAAAACATTAGTAGGAGTGCTATTTACTATGTAATTTTAAAATTTAATGGCTTCTGCCCAAAAATTGAGACCAAGTCCTTTAGATTGAAGCATACAATTAGCCATTTATTTTAAATTGTGATTCTTCCTTTCAGCTACACCATTTTGTTGTGGAGTATATGGAACAATATGTTGCAATTGAATGCATGCTTAGTGCAGAAGTTGATAAATTTGGCATTAATATATTATCCTCCATTGTTTGATCTTAACTTAAGAATTTGATGTCAAGATTGTTTCTCAACAAAGGCTTTAAAGGCCAAGAACATGTTAAAAACTTCACTCTTGAGTTTTAAGAAGTATACGCAAGTGCGTCTAGAAAAATCCTCAATGAAAGTTAAGAACTACTTGCAACCAGAGAAAGAAACAACAGGAAGTGGACCATATAAATCACTGTGCACAAGCTGCAAAGGGGTTGAAGCATGCCAAGAGGCACGTTTTTCAAAACTATCCCGATGTTGTTTTCCGAGTACACATCTAGAACAAACATCATCTCAGCAAGATACCATAGGAAGACTCGTCACCATATTTTCCTTACATAGAGTTTGAAGGGAGCGATAGTTTAAGTGACCAAATCGCTCATGCCAAAGTTTGCTCACTTCATCATTATGAGCAACAAAAACAGAGGGAAGACATGATGACCCAAAGTTCTCAAACTTATACAACCTTGTGGAATCATCAACAATGCCAGTAGGTAAAATATGTTTAGGATCTTTGAGGTCCTTGATTACAACATCATGAGGTGAGAATTCTACTATTTTCCCTTCACCTGAATGAGTTATCTGATAAACAGAGAGAAGGTTGCATGACAAGGTAGGAACACATAGTACATCATTAAACTGGCCATTATCAAGATGAATGGTTATAGATCCTACAACACTAAGAGCTCTATCATCACCAACATAAATATGTTTGGTGTTAAAATCATTTAAAGAAGAAAACATGGCTTTATTTTTGGCCATGTGATAAGAAGCTCCAAAATCAATGAGCCACTCATGCGAATGAGAAGAGGAAGATACATTTAATGCATAACCAGATGTTGATGCTTGACAACCACAAGCAGAAAGTTCCATTCCTGAAGATGAAGGTGAAGAGTGCTCCAAATTGATGTTGTGCTTCTTCATTGCTGCTTCTAAGGCTTCCATATTCTTAAAACATTTGGATTCTATATGGCCATCACGATTGCAAAAGTTGTAATGTCTATCTATCTTCTTCCCTTTGTTTTTATTTGCCTTATCATTTTGGTGAGTTGATTTTTCAATTTGCGGCTGAAATTGCTTAGGACCCTTTTTTGGTTTCGAACCATATTTTTTAGGATACTGCTTCTTGGGATTCTTTTGATATGATTGTTTTTGGGCTACTAAGGCTTTATTAGAAGCATTTCAAAGAGTGATAAGGACAAGGTGTAATATTGTTTCTTGTTCTCTTATCAAAGAATCACAAAAGGAATCAAAAGAGGGATTCTTATAGGTGGTTCCTAAAGAAATGATGGCTTCTCTAGTGGAATGGAAGGAGGAAACAAATACAGAGTATGCAGGGCCAAGCTTAGCAAGAATGCAATAGATGAGGCTACTATCTTCCTTTTTGACCTTACAACCTTCTAAAAGAAGTCTAAGGGTCTTGAATTTGGACAAAAAGTCTTCAATAGAGGAGAAATTATTGGGGTCCAAAGAAAGCAACTTATTTTCAATCTAATGGGCCCTAATTTGATTTTGAATGCCAAAGAAAATATTTAGCTTGTCCAAGGCTTCATGAGGGGTGTCAATGTCAAGGATATGAAATTGAAGATCTTGAGCAATGGACATTCCTATCAACCCTCGTGCTTGATCTTGTTTATTTTCCCGTTTAGCAACTTGATCATCATCAGAAGGTTTAGTTTCTACTCCTGTGGCTATTCTATAAATCCCTTTACTTCTAAGTGTATCTACCATGTGAGGTAGTCACTGGAAATAATTGGTGCTGTTAAGAATAATCGGACATGCATTTTCCATTTTTCTTAAAAAAGAAGCTGACAAAATCTAAAACTAACTGCTCCAATGGAAAGATCTCGAAAAATTAAGCCGTTTCAAAAAAAACCAGCTCAAAAAATGGCTTCCGGATGAAGAAGTTATACCTTTTTGAAAAAAACAAGTTGAAGATGCCGAATAGTTACGGGAACGGGATGAAGTGCGACTTTAAAAAAAAAAAAATCTGCCCCTTTTAACAAAATTTTTTTACAAAAGAAGCTTGAGAAGGAGACTTGAACCCAAGACCTCTATTCTCATAAACTAACTTCTCACCAAGTGAGATAGTAAAAGGATTTTGTTATTGTTTGAAAGGAGGAAGGTTTTTTTTTTTTTTTTTTTTTCTAACTCTTTGGTGTGCGTGTCTTTTCCTGCACAAAAACCAAGCCAAAAAAATGAAATGCAAGCCTTACGGAAGAATTTTTAGATTTTCAATTAGCCTTACCGACAACTATCAATTTTTTACTATTTATGATTTCCTGAGATTGCACAAAGACGCGGGGAAAGAGCATACGTAGCAAAAAAAATTCCCTTTTCCTGTTTCTGGTTTGCCGAAATTGCACGCAGCACAAAGAAAAGAGAATACACAGAGAAGAGGGTATAGATTTGTAAAATAAATAAAACCTAAAAACAGAAAATAAACAGAGGGAACCGAAATATGCAGAACTATTAACAAATATAACTGCAAAACAGATGCTCTATAACTCCAGATCTAAACTGTCATAACTTGGGCAGCCATAAACCTTTTCGAATGAAATAGAAGGCATTCCTCACTGTAACAAACGCTCCGAACACAACAGAGAATTTAGCTAAGCCCAAAAATGTTCAAAAATAGTAGATATACAAAACGGAATTTGCATGCAGTCAAACCGGCTTCGAATTTTGATCAACAACGGATGCGGCCCTCAAAATAGTTCCAATACCATGTAGGAATTTACAGGGTAAGTTTCGTAGATCAAGAACCAAAGGTCATCACTCACAAAAATATCACAAATCAGTACACCAGTATAATCACGTGGTTAAAACCCTCAAAGAGGGAAACAGTCCACGGCCTGAGCCAACGCGGCCACTTCAGGAAATTTATTAATATAAAAAGAAAAATTACATATGTTTCTCTCAAAAATGGTTACCGGAAAAATGACCCTACATGCTCTTTAAATAGATATCATGGACCAATCGGGTGTTAAGCCACGGATCAAGTGTCGTTAATACCGAGGAGAGAGATAACCATCAGATCAGTACAAATTGTGAAAATGCACATGGTAAAGAAACAAACTTTACCTAACTCTACACTAGACTAAGTTATTCTTAACTATTTCCTATGTGTCAGAATATCCTAACACCCAATGGGGTTTTAGCCCACTAATTGGGGTTACAAACTTCAAACATGAATATCTCTCAAACCGTGAAGAATTACGTGGTGTGTCATATATCACAGGAAACATCTTGACAAGTAGAAACCATAAAAAGAATTTTTGACCCATAATATAGTAATTTGGTAGGTCAAAATTCCCATGCAATATTGGGGTAGCCCCTGGTGCTGCTTGGGTTGACATCAATGATAGCCACTGATCAACACTTTCCAATATAGCTTTGCTTCTATGATAACATATGGCCGAGACTTGAGCTTGAGAGCTTTGTATTTTGTTCTATTTAGTGAAGTTGGACATGAAAAGAAAGATAGGTAGTGCACAATATCCTTATACCAATCAGAGCACAAAAAATTGTATTTAATACATGTTTTGGACTTTATTTGACCTTCTTCATTAACAGCTCCATCCACTGGTGCCAACAGATTAATTCCCAAGGCTTGAAAATTTGTCTCTGTCAACAACTTCGCTAAACCCTATCCCTTGACTAGCTTGGTGGGTTTGATGTCCAAATCATACTCTTGGATTTTTGCAATCCACTTCCCCCTTTTTCCTTCACAATCAATCTGAATTAGAAAGTCTTTCACAACAGGATTAGGAACATAAAAATTTATTTGGGAGTGCAACAAATAAGTCCTAAAGGCTTTATGTGCTTTGACCAAAGAATATACTTGTTTCTCCATAATATTTTATTTGAGCTCAGCATCTCTGAGAACTTTTCTAAAAAATGCAACTAGCTTCTCCTTATTATCTTAATTTTTTCGCAACAACACAACAACAATAGTAGTGGGGGATGAAAATGAGAATACCTGAAAGGATTTTTTATAGTCTCGGATAATCTAAACTGGGGCTTCTTGCAGTGCTTCCTTTATTCTAGAAAATGTGTCTCTTGCTTCCTTATCCCATTTCACTTCTGCATTTTTCTTCAACATATATGTTATACTTCTCATGATCTCAACATAATTGGGCACAAACCTTTCCAGCAATTTTATTTCTCCCAGGAATCTCTGGATATCCTTCTTGCTTCTGGGTAAAGGAATAGTATGAATGGCTTCCACCCTTGTTGGGTCAATATTTACTCCTTGTTTAGAAACTATGTGACCCAATAATTTCTTCTTCTAAGGAAAATAAATATTTCTTGGGATTTAATGACAGACCCAACTTTCTGCACTTTTAAAAAAAAAATTGCAAACGCTCCGAGTGTTCATCATCTGACCCTGAGAAAACAGTTACATCATCCAGATATATAACTACAAACCTGTCACTAACGAAGGCTATATCCATGACCCTGTGAAATGTTGCACCTGCGTTCATAAGGCAAAATGGCATCCTTGAATACATGAAGGTGCCCTAGGGCATAGTGAAAGAAGTCTTCTTTTGATCTTCTTTTTCTACTGCTGCTTGATTATACCCAGAACATCCGTCAACCATAGACAACTTGTGAGCTCTTTTCACCTTCTATAAGACATAATCCATTTTCGGAAAAGGATAATTATATTTTAGAGATGCTCGGTTCAAGTTCCTAAAGTCTACACATAGTCTTATCTCTCCATTCTTCTTTCTTATAGGGACCATATTAGAAACCTAGTCTGATATCTGAGAGGGACTATAATTTTCGCCTCCAACAGTTTCTTCACTTCTTTTTCGATTGGAGCTAACAACGATGGATTTATTTGTCTGAGCTTCTGTCTGTGTGGTTTGATTCCTTCCTTCAATGGAATCTTATGCTGAATAATGCTTTTCTCATATGTTTTCAGGTCTTCATACAACCAGGAAAACACATCCATATATTTATTAAAAAGATCAATGTATCTTTCTTTGTAGTTTTTGGGAACAACATTGAACAATTTCACTATTTTGGGTTCCTGTTGAGTTCCCAAATTACAATCTTCCATCTCTTCTTTTTGATGTGTTTTATTTGAATCAATGACAACATCATTAGCATCAAATAATATTCCAATGGGAACCAACCCTTTGGGGAGCACATTATCTTTCAATTGGATAATATTTTGTTCACCTAATGACTACTGAAGGTTTCTTATTTATGCTTTCTGCTTTGTTTGTTCTTCCTCTTGGTCTATCTCAGCATCTTCAAAGTTTCCAATCATGGTCAGGAATTGACTTATATTTTCATCATCATCAAACACCTGCCAATGTTTAACATTATCAAGGATCGAAGGTCTATGCCTAACTTCAATCTCATACCTTAACCTTGGATTTATTGGAGGTTTGAAGGTGTTGGCTGCAACTGCTAAAGAATCGACCAATCTATTCTCCTCCCTCGGAATATACTGAAGATTGAATGCTTCAAAATATTTTTCTACCAGATCACACACTTCATTCCTATATGACCTCAATCTCAGATGCTTGGTTTAATGATTTTTAATCTACCTTATTATCAATTCAGAGTCACCAAAAATTGAAATACATTGAACTCCCATATGTGTAGAAACTTGAAGGCTTGAGATTAAGGCCTCATACTCAACCACATTGTTTGTTGAATCAAATTCTATATTAAAAGAGAAAGGCACGAGGTTACCTTCTGCTAATATCAGCAAGAATCCAGCACTCGCGCCCTTCCTGGTGTAGGCACCATCAAAGTAGCACTTCCAAATCTTCCTTGAGTGCAGCTCATTATTTACAACTGTTGAAGAGAGCTGCTTCCCTATGTCTTCAGAAAAATTTTCATCTTCATGCAGCATGAAACAAGAAAGGTCTTTTTTTTTTACTATAAATGGGGGAATTTCCTGCATATTTCTTGGAGGTAGTCTTCAAAAACCTTGTTTCCCTATACAACCTCCTTTATTCCCCATTAAAAATTGGAATAATCACATAAGTGAAATCTAATTTTAGTACACCTCCCAACATTTCTCCCCAAGATCTTGACAGGAGCATTCCAAACCTGGCTGGGATGTCAGCAACCACTACATCCATGACTATACTCTTTGTTGGGATTTGTGCCAATGAAACTACTACATATTTAATTAACCCAACACATTTCACCATTTTGGAATCAAATGAATACAAATCCCTATAAGGTTTGGTAATCTGCAAGTTAATTTCCTTCATAACAGACAATGGCATGATATTATGGAATGCTCCTAAGTCTAGCATGCGATTATGTAGAGTATAATAGTGAAGCAACAGAGAAATATAGAAGGGTGGAACAGAGGGATGTATTTCTTCTACATGAGGGCCAAAGGTGACCACTGGCTTTTCTTCTTGTAAGTTCACTGTATCACTTATGTCTTCCACATATGTGAGATTGATAAATTCTGAAATTTCTTTCTTGTAAGATGGTATTTTGGCTAATTCTAGAAGAGGCACTTGAATTTTGACATTCTCCAACTCTTTTGTCAAATTGAAAGCATGAGTTTTCTTAACGTTCTTTTCAGGTTCTTCTTCACTCTTTCTAGAATTTGCTACTTGTTCTCGTACAGGAAGAACTCTCTCCAATATATTAGTGTCAACTGATTTGTTCTAGGAAGATTAACCCTGCTGCACATTTGTTCTATTAAGTGAATTTACAGGTTGTTTCTTATTACTGACCTGTTTCGTAGGGTCCTTTTGTAGCGGAGTCGTCATTGGAGGAGGAATGGAACCTTTTTGTTCACCTTCATTATCCTTCACTCTAGATCTCTTTCTAGACCTCAAATCATATTTTTTATGTAACTCCGCTTGCATGAAATATGTGAATTGCCTACAGTATTTATCCATTTCTTCTTGATCAAAAGAAACTTCAGCTTCAACATATTATCCCTTGCAATCTTCCTCTTCATCCTCTTCTATTTCATACATAGTAGATACCTGATCCTCGGCCTCCCTTTGGTCATCTTCTGTTGGATCTCCGGGTGCTACTTCTATATACAATGGAGCTTGAACATGGGCGTGAACTCTTCTTTCCCTCTACAAGATTTGCAGGGGATGTCTTCTAAATTGAGGGTTAAAACCCCCTCGATTTTGTTGTACTTTTATTTGGGAGTTTTTATTTTACAATTCCATCTTAGCTAGCTTATTTGTTAGATTTTTTATCACCTTTGTCATATCTTCAATTATTAGATCTTGTGATGATTGTTATTTTTCCTTCCCCTTCTCTTGGAATGGTTTTTTCCCTTTCACCTTTCCAGCTGCAATCATATTAGCTTCAATCTCTAAATCATCTATCTATATCTGCTCAAGAGTAGAGGCTCTTCTCTCTCTCTCAATGTAAAGATAAAATCAACTTCAAAACTCCAAGAAAAAATTACATTTGCTCCTACATGGGGGGGCTTCATCTCTATAGGTAAACTATTGTACAATTTGTTGAATATTTTTACAGACTCAAAATGTTTTCATTAGGATTTATTTTAATTGCATTAAACTCTGTCAATGAGTAGTCATGATCTCGCTTCTCTCCCCATCTCTAAGTGAATTGAGTTTCTAACTCTTCCCAGTCAATTATGGAATCATTTGGTAAACCTTTGAACCATTTCCTAGCCTCCCCCCTTAGAGACTACACAAATAGTCTCATCACAACATCAAGATGTTCTACATTTAAATTCCCAACAAAATTTCAAAACAAGGTTAAATGTTGTTTTGCAGTTACTTCATCTTCCCCAGTGAAACGAGGAAGTAATTTGAGGTATTCTTGAGGCATGGCATTCATTGGTTGCAGAAGATTTAGTGGTACATATCTATCCGTTAAGAAAGCTGGTGCTGCCATATTAACAACTTGGTTAACTTCTCCTTGGGTAGTTGAGGTTGATGAACCTGCTGTGAAAGTGAATGAAGATGGAGGAAAAACTAATATGGGGGTAGGTTGATGGACAATAGCAGAGGGACCAAAAACTATATTTGGTTGAGCTGGAGTGGAGGTAAAATAAATAGACTCGAAATAATTTTATTCTAACTGAGGTTCTTGAAAATAAATCGATGTGGAAGTAGTATCTTGTTCCAAGAAAGGGAGTTCCTTGGAAATATCTTCAAACAAAGGGTTATGAGAATTGCTGCCAGAAAAAGGAAATGCAGGATTAGGTATTGAAGGAGTTTCGAGTTTCTGAGCCTTATTAGAAACCACTCTTTCTAGATCTAGCAAAACAGGGACTATCTGGTGTGAGGTTTCTGACCTTGTGTGAGGCCTTTTGAAAGCCATAATTTTGAAAATAACAAACACAACCGAATATTTCCTCCTCGCTGATCAAATAGAGGAAATAATGTGAAAACCCCAGGAAAATAAACTTTGTTTCTTCATCCCCAACAATGGCGCCAGAAAATGTTGTATCTCAAGAAACAATCCCTTGGCTGTGGTAAGGAATCAGTGCTTAAGACATTTTTTAAATGTACGTCACAATTTTAATATCAAATGGCCTCTGTTTAACACCTTTGGAATATAATTACTTAATCCACTCAATAATCTGATATAATGAAATCCTTCACAATGCCATAAATTGATGATATTTGAATGAAATGAAAATAAGAACTGTAAAGGAAAATCGAAGTGATATGCTGAGAAACAGAATCTATCACTTTTAAGTTTCAAAGGAAATTCACGGAGAGAGAGAAAACTCGAAATAATATGCTGCAAACACATAATCTATTACTTTAAAGTTTCATCAGAAGTTTGTGAAGAGAGAAGAGATGTGGAGAAGGAGCGCAAATTAAGGTTACTTAACTCTTACTCATAGATGTAATTAAGATACCGATTGCTACATTACTTCACTTCATTCAAAGAGGAATAAACACAGAGAGAAACTAGAAAGACATATAAACATCAACAAGTGCATGAAACTTTATCTTCTTTCATTTATTTCTCAGAAAATTCAATACCAAATAAACATTCATCCAAAGGTCCAAAACTCGGAACCTCCTTTCTTTATTTCTATCCACTTAAATACATCGAAATAGTTTGTAACTGTTGAAATTCTTGAAACTTCTTTGACTACCTAAACTGTTAAAGTTACTTATGCAATAATACATAGAAAACAAATTGAAACTGGAAAAAATCATTCGTTTTGTTGATGCATCCTCCCAAAGAGTTGAGTTGTCCTTTCTGGTTATGATGCGATAACTTCTCAATTCTATAACAACGCCTCAGTGCCCGAACTGACCCAGTGGTCGTTCTTCCCACAGTGCCACTACACATTCTTCTGCCCGACTCTACCTATGTCTATTTATGCATTGGCCACCCCTTCGCATTACCTTATCGCATACACGGCTGCAATTTTAAGCAAAACCCGTGGACCTGTGGTTTACGAGCCCACACACGACTTGACCAATCAGGAGCAATCGTACTTCGCAACTTATTCAATGACAAATGGCTTAAATGGTAAACAATGATAATGCAGATGAAAAGTTGTGATGACGATGTGGCATCTTAACATCACAAATTTTACAACTTATCGCAAACCGTCGCCTGCAAGTTTAAGACCATAACGATAATGGTTAACCGTAATTTGTGCAATGTGCGATGTGTGCAAATGCATTATGCCGACACATGGCCCTTCTCCTCATCGCATCA
This sequence comes from Pinus albicaulis, assembly GCA_034641835.2. Taxonomy (NCBI): domain Eukaryota; kingdom Viridiplantae; phylum Streptophyta; class Pinopsida; order Pinales; family Pinaceae; genus Pinus; species Pinus albicaulis. Next base: position 548,408,814 of record CM076569.1, read on the forward strand.
CAATCAAGACAACTTACCATGCGATGTTTAAACAATAAACTCTAAAATCGTCGATGTGCGATATGCAATTGAACTCTCCACTCGACACGTGTCCACTTCGTAACCTTTAAAACTTAACTTTGCGATGCAACATGATTCATACATCTCTCACTTCAATTATGTGATTTAATCATCACCGTTCAATCGCCTCCTTTGGAAATATTCTAAATTTTGTATGCCTTAGTCGATTTCTTTGCTTCTTCGGATGTCGCTGCTCTACAACTCCATCTTCTTCACGCTGTTAAGACCCTCTTGAGATTTATTCTGGTTTTCCAATCCTTCGAACCATGTGAACAGTTAGCTGGCTTTCTTGATGATGTCATTCTCTGGTCTCTTACATCACTACAGGGGCACCTCAGGTACAACGGGTTCCTCGGCATTGTGCTACCAGAGTGATCATGGGTCGTTGATTCGAGTCAACGTGCCTACATCACAGTCAACTGTGGAGGCACCCCGCAGATTATATGTCGGGTTGTTTGTGCCTGCAGGTTCCTCCTGATCTACCTTCATCTGTTTTCATCTCATCTCTGCCGGACAAGTTGCGTACTCATTAAAATTGTGGTCGGATCCACCCTTCACATGCTTTGAAACAAAACATTAATGTACCAACATATAAATCAAAGTTCTTCTTCGACATACAAACTTTTACGTCTAACATATATACTTTTTTGGTGTTTTGAAAAATATTTCAAAGGTAAATGCAAATGAGCCACAACATCTGACTCAACCTGGGGATATTGATTTTTTCCATGGAAGTGCTAATAACCACAGATTAGTGCCTTATCCATTGGGCATGGAGTCAAATATTTCTTGTTGACATATGAACAATGAGCAATCTGGTATTTACAATGGTGGAATGCTGAATTTTAATGCTGGAAATAATGCTTCACATACTGCCTGTTCACAGGCAATTGTATTGTCTCTCCATCTAGATATTCAAAAATAAATGTGTTATTTGACCTTGCCTCAAAGATCTTGTATGGAACATACCAAAGAGGGTCAAATTTACCATGCTTCCACTTTTCTTCTTGTTGGGTGTCCCATCTTAGTCCCAAATCTCCTGCTTGAAAGAGAACTTATTTTGCTTTTCTGTCAAATATAGACTTCATCTTTTCCTGATAAGTAATCAAGTTATCCCTGACTTTGTTTATGTTTTCACTTGATTCAATTATTTTGCTCAATCTTCTTACCATAGTATTTGGTTCTTCCTGAGCTTGTTGAAGGAAAGAAATCATTGGTTTTCCTAGCTGAATAGGAAATAGTTCTTGAGTTCCATAAACCAGTTCATAGGGAGAATTCCTAGTAGATCTCTTGGTAATGACTCGAACTGCCCAAAGGGAAAAATTCAACTTCATATCCCTATCCTTCTGATTCTTGGTGATTTTTTTCTTCAAGATTATGACTAATGTCTTATTTGAAGACTCTGCCAATGCATACCGTTGGGGATGATATGTTGTGGAATGTGATAAAATTACATTATATGTTTGACAAAAATTAATGAAACGAGTAGAGTTGAATACTTGAGAATTATCCGCCACAATTTTGACTAGACATCTAAATATGCTAAAAATGTTTTCCTCCAGAAACTTCATCACCACTTGGTCAATCACCTTCTTAGTGAGTATTGCTTCAACCCATTTTGTAAAATAATCAGTGGCAGTCAAAATGCACTTGAACTGTCCATTTGATATCGGATTGATCTCTCCAATAAAATCCAATCCTCGTTGTCTGAAAGGTTCTTCAATAAATACTAGGATGAGAGGTAATGGAGCATTTTTTTTCTTTTCAACAAACAGCTGGCACTTCTAACAACTTTTGACCAGTCTATAAACATCTGCAAATAGGGTTGGCCAATAAAAGCCTGACTTAATAATTTTATGAGTAGTGCCCTTCCAGCTATAATTTCCTCCACACAAACTTTCATGATATTGTTTGGTGACTTGAATAGATTCTCCTTTGGTCAAACATAAGAGCAAAATACCAGCAGGATCTTTGCAGTATAGCTTTGCTTCTATGATAACATATCATTGAGACTTGAGCTTGAGAGCTCTATATTTTGTTCTATTTAGTGAATTTGGACAGGAAAAGAAACACAGGTAGTGCACAATATCCTTATACCAATCAGAGCACAAAAATTTGTATTGAATGCTTGTTTTGGACTTGCTTTGACCTCTTTCATTAACAGCTCCATCCACTGGTGCCAAAAAACTAATTCCCAAGGCTTGAAAAATTATCTTTGTCAACAACTTAGCTAAACCATGTCCCTTGACCAGCTTGGTGGGTTTGATGTCCAAATCATACTCTTGGATTTTTTCTATCCACTTCCCCCTTTTTCCTTCACAATAAATTTGGACCAACACATATTTCACAGCAGAATTAGGAACATAAGACTTTATTTGGGACTGCAACACATAATTCCTAAAGGCTTTATGCACTTTAGCCAAAGAATATACTTGTTTCTGCAAAATATTGTATTTGAGCTTAGCATCTATGAGAAATTTTCTGAAAAATTCAACTAGATGCTCTTTATTGTCTTCATTTTTTTGCAACAACACAACACCAATAGTAGTGGGGGATGAAAATGAGAATACCTGAAAGGATTTTTGATAGTCTGGGTTAATAAAAATTGGGGCTTCCTTCAGTAATTCATTTATTCTAGCAAATGCATCTATTGCTTCCTTATCCCATTTCACTTCTGCATTTTTCTTCAATATATCTGTTATAATTCTCACGATCTAAACATAATTGGGCACAAACCTCCTCAGAAAGTTTATTTTTCCTAGGAATCTCTAGATATCCTTCTTGCTTTTGGGTAAAGAAATAGTCTGAGTGGCTTCCACCGTTGCTGGGCCAATATTTACTCCTTGTTTAGAAACTATGTGACCCAATAATATACCTTCTTCTAAGGCAAATAAATATTTCTTGGGATTTAATGATAGACCAAACTTTCTGCACTTTTGAAAAAAAATTTGCAAATGCTCCAAGTGTTCATCATCTAATCCTGAGAAAACAGTTACATCATCTAGATATATAACTACAAACTTGTCACCAACGAATGTTATGTCCATGGCCCTCTGAAATGTTGCACCTGCATTCATAAGGCCAAATGGCATCCTTGCATCCAAGAAGTTTCTCCAGGGCGTAGTGAAAGCAGTCTTCTTCAGATTTTATTTTTCTACTGCTACCTGATTATACCCAGAAATTCCATCAACCATAGACAACCTGTGAGCTCCTATCACCTTCTGTAAGACATAATCCATTTTCGGCAAAGGATAATTATCTTTTAGAGATGCTCAGTTCAAGTTCCTAAAGTCTACACATAGTCTTATCTCTCCATTCTTCTTTCTTATAGAGACCAGGTTAGAGACCTAGTCTAAATATATGAGAGGGACTATAATTTTTGCCTGCAATAGTTTCTTCACTTCTTTTTTTATTGGAGCTAACAACAATCGATTGATCCGTCTGAGCTTCTGTCTATGTGGTTTGAGTCCTTCCTTCAATGGAATCTTATGTTCAATAATTCTTTTGTCATATGTTTTCAGGTCTTCATATGACCAGGAAAACACATCCATATATTCCTTAAAATGATCAATGTATCTTTCTTTGTAGTTTTTGGGAACACCTTTGAACAATTTCACTATTTTGGGTTCCTGCTGAGTTCCCAAATTACAATATTCCATCTCTTTTCTTGATTTTTTTTCTTTGAATCAGCACAAGATCATTAGCATTGAATAATCTTTCAAGGGGAACCAACCCTTTGGGGATCACGTTATCTTTCAATTGGATAATCTTTTGTTCACCTATTGACTTCTTAAGTTTTCTTATTTCTACTTTCTGCTCTGTTTTTTCTTCCTCTTGGTCTATCTTAGAGTCTTCAAAGTTTCCAATCATGGTCAGGAACTGACTTATCTGTTCATCATCATCAAACACCTGCCAGTGTTTCACATTATCAGGGATCGAAGGTCTATGCCTAATTTCAATATCATACCTTAACCTTGGATTTATTGGAGGTTTGAAGGTGTTGGCTGCAACTGCTAAAGAATCGACCAATATATTCTCCTCCCTCGAAATATACTGAAGATTGAATGCTTCAAAATATTTTTCTACCAGATCCCACACTTCATTCCTAAATGATCTCAATCTCGGATGCTTGGTTTGACAATGATTTTTAATCTACCTTATTATCAATTCACAGTAACCAAAAATTGAAATACATTGAACTCCCATCTATTTAGCAACTTGAAGGCTTAAGATTAAGGCCTTATACTCAACCACATTGTTTGTTCAATCAAATTCTAGTTTAAAAGAGAAAGGAATGAGGTTACCTTGCGGTGATATCAGCAAGAATCCAACACCTACGCCCTCCTTGGAGTAGGCACCATCAAAGTATCACTTCCAAATATTCCTTGAGTGCAACTCATTATTTACAACATCTGAAGGGAGCTTCTCCCCCATGTCCTCATCAAATTATGCATCTTCATGCAACATGAAACAAGAAAGGTCTTATGTTTCTTGACTATAAATGGGGGAATTTCTTGCATATTTCTTGGAGCTATTCTTCAAAAACCTTGTTTCCCTGTAACACCTCCTTTATTCCCCATTAAAAACCGAAATGATAGCATAAGTGAAATAAAATTTTAGTACACCTCCCAACTTTTCTCTCCAAGATCTTGATAGGAGCATTCCAAACCTAGTTTGGATGTCAACAACCACTACATCCATGACTATACTCTTTTCTGGGATATGTGCCAATGAAATTACTACAAATTTAATTAACCTAACACATTTCACCCTTTTGGAATCAAATGAATACAGATCCCTATAAGGTTTGGTTATATGCGAGTTAAGTTCCTTCATAACAGAAAATGGCATGAGATTATGGGACGTTCCCGAGTCTAGCATGCAATTATGTAGAGTATAATCGTGAAGCAACAGATAAATATAGAAGGGTAGAACATAGGGATCTATTTCTTCTACATGAGGGCCAAAGGTGACCACTAGATTTTCTTCTTGTAAGTTCACTGTGTCACTTATGTCTTGCACCTATGTGAGATTGATAAATTATGAAATTTCTTTCTTGTAAGCTGGTATTTTAGCTAATTCTGGAAGAGGCACCTGAATTTTGACCTTCTCCAACTCTTTTGTCAAATTGAATGCATGAGTTTACTTAACGTTATTTTCAGGTTCTTCTTCACTCTTTCTAGAATTTGCTGATTGTTCGGGTACAGGAACCACTCTCTCCAAGATATTAGTGTCAACTTATTTGTTCTGGGAAGATTAACCCTGCTGCACATTTGTTCTATTAAGTGAATTTACAGGTTGTTTCTTATTACTGACCTGTTTCGTTGGGTCCTTTTGTAGCAGAGTCGTCATTGGAGGAGGAATGGAAACTTGTTGTTCATCTTCATTATCTTTCACTCTAGATCTCTTTCTAGACCTAAAATCATACTTTTTATGTAACTCCGCTTGCATAAAATATGTGAATTGCCTATAGTATTTATCCATTTATTCTTGATCAAAAGAAACTTTAGCTTCAACATATTCTCCCTTGCAATCTTCCTCTTCATCCTCTTCTATTGCATACATAGTAGACACCTGATCCTCAGCCTCCCTTTAGTTATCTTCTGTTGGATCTTCGGGTGCTGCTTCTATGTACAACGCAACTTGAACATGGTCTTGAACTCTTCTTTCCCTCTGCAAGATTTGCAGGGGATGTCTTCTAAATTGAGGGTTAAAACCCCCTCGATTTTGTTGTACTTTTATTTGGGAGTTTTTATTTTACAATTCCATCTTAGCTAGCTTATTTGTCAGATTTTTTATCACCTTTTTCATATCTTCAATTATTAGATCTTGTGATGATTGTTATTTTTCCTTCCCCTTCTCTTGGAATGGTTTTTTCCCTTTCACCTTTCCAGCTGCAATCATATTAGCTTCAATCTCTAAATCATCTATCTATATCTGCTCAAGAGTAGAGGCTCTTCTCTCTCTCAATGTAAAGATAAAATCAACTTCAAAACCCCAAGAAAAAATTACATTTGCTCCTACATGGGGGGGGCTTCATCTCTATAGGTAAACTATTGTACAATTTGTTGAATATTTTTACAGACTCAAAATGTTTTCATTAGGATTTATTTTAATTGCATTAAACTCTGTCAATGAGTAGTCATGATCTCGCTTCTCTCCCCATCTCTAAGTGAATTGAGTTTCTAACTCTTCCCAGACATTTATGGAATCATTTGGTAAACCTTTGAACCATTTCCTAGCCTCTCCACTTAGAGACTGCACAAATAGTCTCATCACAACATCAAGATGTTATACATTTAAATTCCAAACAAAATTGCAAAACAAGGGTAAATGTTGTTTTGCAGTTACTTCATCTTCCCCAATGAAACGAGGAAGTAATTTGAGGTATTCTTGAGGCATGGCATTCATTGGTTGCAGAAGATTTAGTGGTACATATCTATCCGTTAAGAAATCTAGTGCTGCCATATTAACAACTTGGTTAACTTCTCCTTAGGTAGCTGAGGTTGATGAACCTGTTGTGAAAGTGAATGAAGGTGGAGGAAAAAATAATATGGGGGTAGGTTGATGGACAATAGCAGAGGGACCAACAACTATATTTGGTTGAGCTTGAGTGGAGGTAAAATAAACAAACTGGAAAGAATGTTATTCTAACTGAGGTTCTTGAAAATAAATCGGTGTGGAAGTAGTATCTTGTTCCAAGAAAGGGAGTTCCTTGGAAATATCTTCAAACAAAGGGTTATGAGAATTGTTGCCAGAAGAAGGCAATGCAGGATCAAGTATTGAAAGAGTTTCGGGTTTCTGACCCTTATTAGAAACCAATATTTCTAGATCTGGAAAAGAAGGGACTATCTGGTGTGAGGTATCTAACCTTGTGCGAGGCCTTTTGAAAGCCATAATTTTGAAAATAACAAACACAACCGAATATTTCCTCCTCACTGATCAAATAGAGGAAATAATGTGAAAACCCCAGGAAAAATAAACTTTGTTTCTTCATTCCTGACAACGGTGCCAGAAAATGTTGTATCTCAAGAAACAATCCCTTGGCTGTGGTAAGGAATCAGTGCTTAAGACATTTTTTAAATGTATGCCACAATTTTAATATCAAATGGCCTCTGTTTAACACCTTTGGAATATAATTACTTAATCCACTCAATAATCTGATATAACGAAAGCCTTCACAATTCTATAAACTGCTGATATTCGAATGAAATGAAAAGAATAATTGTAAAGGAAACTCGAAGTGATATGCTGAGAAACACAATCTATCACTTTTAAGTTTCAAAGGAAATTCACGAAGAGAGAGCAAACTCGAAATAATATGCTGCAAACGCAGAATCTATTACTTTAAAGTTTCATTAGGAGTTTGTGAAGAGAGAAGAGATGAGGCGAAGGAGCGAAAATTAAGGTCATTTAACTCTTACTCATAGATGTAATTAAGAGACTGATTGCTACATTACTTCACTTCATTCAAAGAGGAATAAACACATAGAGAAACTAGAATGACATATCAACATCAACAAGTGAAAGAAACTTTATCTTCTTTCATTTATATCTCAGAAAATTCAATACCAAATAAACAGTCATCCAAAGGTCCAAAACTCGGAACCTCCTTTCTTTATTTCTATCTACTTAAATACATCGAAACAGTTCGTAACTGCTGAAATTCTTGAAACTACTTCGACTACCTAAACTGTTAAAGTTACTTATGCAATAATACATAGAAAACAAATTGAAACTGGAAAAAATCATTCGTTTTGTTGATGCGTCCTCCCGAAGAGTTGAGTTGTCCTTTCTAGTTATGATGCGATAACTGCTCAGTTCTGTAACAACGCCTCAGTGCCCAAACTGACCCAGCATTCGTTCTTCCCACAGTGCCACTACACATTCTTCTGCCCGACTCTACCTATGTCTCTTTATGCATTGGCTACCCCCTCGCATTACCTTATCGCATACACGGCTGCAACTTTAAGAAAAAACCGTGGACCTGTGGTTTATGAGCCCACACACGACCTGACCTATCAGGAGCAATCGTACTTCGCAACTTATTTGATGACAAATGGCTTAAATGGTAAACAATGATAATGCAAATGCAAATTTGCGATGACGATGTGGCATCGCAACATCACAAATTTTACAACTTATTGCAAACCGTCGCCCGCAAGTTTAAGACCATAACGATAATTGTTAACCGTAATTTGTGCAATGTGAGATGTGCGCAAATGCGTTATGCCGACACATGGCCCTTCTCCTCATCACATCGCAATCAAAACAACTTACCATGCAATGTTTAAACAACAAACTCCAAAATCGTCGATGTGCGATATGCGATTGAACTCTCCACTCGACACGTGTCCACTTCGTAACCTTTCAAACTTAACTTTGCAATGAAACATGATTCGTACATCTCTCACTTCAATTATGTGATTTAATCCTCACCGTTCGATCGCCTCCTTTGGAAATCTTCTAAAGTTTTTATGCCTTAGTTGATTTCTTTGCCCTTCGGATGTCACTGCTCTATAGCTCCATCTTCTTCACGCTGTTAAGACCCTCTTGAGATTTTTTCCTGGTTATCCAATCCTTCGACCCGTGTGAACAGTTAGCTGGCTTGCTTGCTGACATCATTCTCTGGTCGCTTACATTACCGCAGGGGCACCTTAGGTACGACAGGTTCCTCGACATTGTGCTACCGGAGTGATCGTTGGTTGTTGATTTGAGTCAACGTGCCTACATCATAGTCAACTGTGGAGGCACCCCGCAGATTATATGTTGTCTTGTTTGTGCCCGCGGGTTCCTCTTGATTTGCCTTTATCTGTTGTCATCTCATCTCCGCCGGACAAGTTGCGTACTCATTAAAATTGTGGTCATACCCACCCTTCACATGCTTTGAAACAAAACATTAATGTACCAACATATAAATCAAAGTTCTTCTTCGACATACAAACTTTTACATTTTCTAACATATATACTTTTTTGGTGTTTTGAAAAATATTTCAAAGATAAATGCAAATGAGCCGCAGCATCTGGCTCCACCTGGGGATAGTGCTTTTTTCCATGGAAGCGCTAAGAACCGCAGATTAGTGCCTTATCTGTTGGAACGGGGTCTCCTAACATCATGTGAAACTGGTCCATTTTGATTATTTCTGATTATATTTAATATAGCACAGGGGTTTTTGGGTGGGTCAAAGCCCCAAACACATTGTAATGGGTCAAAGGGTAAACTAGGGGTCCGAAAACCATGGGTTATGGACCATAGGAACGTTGAGGCTAGATTGTTATAAATAGAGATGCATTTTGGATTGTAAGCGATAGGAATGAATGAGATATTGATGCGATCTGTTGTTTAAGCTATCTGTTTGGGTTTTGGGGAACAGACTCATTCTGGCTGTGTGCGCAGAGATCCTAGTCCAGCTGTGTGTGGACCCTGCTGCTGTTTGCACAGGTTGGGAAGGGAATTGCAAGGAAAGGTTGTTGAATGAATGAATGCGAAGGATTGTTAGAGATCTGACTCCGTTAGTACTATTGTATGAACTGCTGATAATCACTCTGTTATATATTTTCTGTCTTTCTGCTGCGAAATTTTGTGTACTGAATGCTTGGATCTAGATCTATTCTGCTCTATTTGTATAATGTTGTGTTGATGTTATGAAAAGAATATAATTGTATATCTAGTGCATGTGGATGCAAATAGATATATAATTAACCCTACGAAAAAACGCGGTAATCTAAACAGAATGCAGCCCTGCTTGCCTTACCCTTCCTTTCTCTAGGTGTGGAAACCTGGTTCCAGCACCCACCCATACTACTTCGGGTGAGACTGTGACCTGCGAAAGTAGTTCACTACCGAAAGGGCCAGTAGTATAGGGGTTTGTTGGCAAACCTTGCACACCAAACCTGGGTCAGGACCCCTCAAGCCAAAAAATGGTTTCGTTGCCAGGACCGGAAGAGGTCTGAGAGAGGAATCGGGTAATGAAAAGAGAATACTGGAAGCCTGGAAGAAAAGAGATCGAGGACTAGTTCGAAAGGCAGATCCAGGAGTTCGCAGTAAAAGAAAATTTCAGTGAGAAGTTAACAATGGAAAGGTGGAAAAATAGGTACGTCCTTACTAAAAGCTATGAAATATTCTTTGTGACTTTTGCAATTGAACTCCAAGAGTGGTTGGCCAGACTGGTGGAATTCCAGAAGTGTTGGAAGGACGAGCGGGTCACTTTGTGGACCCCATAATTGCTCGAATAGCTTGAGAAAACTGATAATACTATCACACACATAGTGGATCACTGGGTGGATAGTGTGCTGGGAGGATTTGTAATAGAATTTTCTATTGATCAGTTTGTATAATACTCTGAAGCTGAATGACGATTTTTCAAAGGATTCTGAGGCAAATTCCTGAGGACATTACCATTGCTGATCAAGAAATTACTGTGTAAAAAGAGCATTCTATGTAGTCATACGGACTGAATGACCTCGGATCTAGATAGAAGCGCAACCCACAGTGGTAAATAATATCGAACCATCCTTGACGGAGGAAGATCCACCTACAGACCGTTTCAGGAACCCGCTGTGCACAACCCTCGGCTATATCGCCACCTCGGACGCGTAAAGGTAAAATTTGTCTGAACCGCCACCCTTCCTAGACACTGATATGGCTACACATTTGAAACTACCTACCTTCAAGGGGGTAGGAGACGAGGATATGGATCGGTTTTGGTTTGTGGCAGACTCTGTTTGGACTGCACAGAACGTGGCAAGTGACACGATAAAGAGGGTGCAGCTGTCTTTAGCATTCAAAGATAGACCTCTGGACTGGTATATGCGATACATTGCCCAGAATGGGACTGCTTCCATTCAAGATATCAAGGATGCTCTAAAGCAGCAATTCTGAAATCTGAAATCCTATTCCCAGCTGGTAGCAGAAGTAAAGGACTTCAAACAAGGTGCGTCTGAGTCAGTATGGGAGGCTGATCAGCAATTGAAGAAAGCAATTAGGGAAGGAGGGTTCGAGTATGATGATAGAAAACATACAGAGTGGTTCATCTCCATGTTGTTACCTAACCTACGTACGCCGATGAGTCATCAGACCTTTGAATCACAAGAGAAAGTTGTGGAAGTCGCTATGAAATTAGAAGCTGCACCCCGAGAGGATATGTCAGCAGGGGTACAACAAATCTAGGAACAACTTGGTGCTATTCATAAGGAGATACAGAACCTGCGAAAAGAAAAAGGAAAGGACATCTTCGCAGATCTTTTGTGCATACGTTGCCGGGTGTCTAGCCATACGAAGGATCAGTGCCCTCTGCTGACTGATTATATGCAAGCAGGAGGGCCTAGTCCGATACGCCCAGTGGTAATTAGGGAACCTGCAAGCGGATCTGCGCTATGGTGTGATGATTTTCGGGTAGCAAGCCTACATGATACGAACCATTGCCCTCGGCTGGGTGCGTACGTCCCAGAACTAAAAAAACAATGGTGCTGATTATGCCGATCAGTGGGACACGATGAGCAGAACTGTCAAACATATGACTTAATGATGGACAGTGGGAACTTATATCGGGTGCAATCGGACCTTGCATCACCAAGACTGGCTACGTACTTTTGAGGATCACTGGCCCGAGGTAGAGGAGGTCGAGGAGGAAGCGCAGGCTGGGGACGAGGTCAGCTAATCTGTTATAACTGTGGAGAAATAGGGAACTTTGCCAGAGAATGCCCTAATCCCACCAGGCCAACGTGTAAATATTGTAGGTAGCTAGACCATGAGGTAGAAGACTGCCCAATTTTAATAGCCAAGATGCAGGAAAAGCAACCTACCCCTACGCAGAACGTACAAAGGGTTAAAACTGAGCTACATGAGACGAACCCAAGTATAAAAGTCATGACACATAGTGGGTTGGACACCAGGGGAACAAATAAGGGCTTGCCTCTCGGAAAGGAGTGTCTTGAAATGAACAAACACCGTTGGAAGCCCCCACGCAACCTCAGATCGAAGAAGGAGTTGAGCCCTTTTTAACGGCATGTCTGAAGTTGCTAAGGAATCCGCAGGCCATAGGAAATCTCCTAGCATTGCTGAATACTTGCATAGCTCAGCCCACCTTGATCCCTAAGACCAAGGATGTACACAAATTATACCGCTATAAGAAATGCACAGGGAGAGAAATGCAATTAACTGCGCAGATCAGAGACTATGAAATGGATCGGGTTATCTTAGATCTTGGATTGGATGCCAACATCTTACCAAAACAAACATGGCAACGAATGGGAGATCCTAAGCTGGAATGGTCTACTATCCAGCTGTGAATGGTGAATCAACAAAAGATCATCCCTCTGGGTAGGTTACCAAAGGTCATGGTGGACATTGCAGGGGTACGGGCCCTAGCTAATTTTGAAGTAATAGAAATAGTAGAATATGCGGACCCCTACCCTGCGCTCCTTGGATTGGACTGGGCAATAGACATGGGAGGTGTCATCAATCTCAAAAAACGCAGCATGGTATTTGAAAACAAAGGTACGCGTGTCATAGTACCACTAGACCCAGCAGAAGGTGTGCGGTACATAGAGCCAGTTTATGAAAAGGAGGAATTGGATCACATTTATAAGATAACTGTGTAGGACGAAGATTGGGTTAACCCCATAGATGAAGGAGTGCTCTGTTGGGAAAAGGACAATGAATGTTTTTTCGACTCCGATGAAGAGCTGGAGAATTGGAAAAGTCGGTTGCATGAGGTTTCAGCACTGCGAAGCCTTCAGACCATTAGGAATTTTCGTTGCATCTCTACCACATAAAGAACCTTGCCCTACCAAGAGGACGCAGGTGAAGATCAGCAGCCTGATGAATCGAAGAGTCCTACGGACCGTAGGCCAGAAGAATTACCGCTAACGCTATGCGAAACACCTACACAAGGACCGGTATTCTTTACTCAAGGGAAATACTGAAGTAGGGTGATCCTGCACATAGGGACCCCTGTGGCCAGATGGGCTTCGAGGCCAGTTGACCTACACGGGTACCTGCTACGGAGAAAAACTCAAGAGTATGATCAAACCTTACCCGAACAGAATTACCAAGGAACCACAGCCCGCAGCATGCGTATAATTATAGACCTGTCTGAAAATCGGCAAGTAATAAATGACATCAGGACGTATGACGTAGCCATCTCAAACAGGGACGTCCTGCCCGCGAACGAAACGAAGGCCTTGACAAGACTGCTAACTGACTTGCAGATAAACCTCGCCTCGACCCTCACTCCGGGTACGCAAATGACATACAAGCATCATCTCTGGTCTGACAACTCATGGACACGACCTAGAGCACAAAGGATAACCCCGGCATGTCCCGATTCCCTAAGAAAAGAACCCCACAAGTACGAAAAACAGGTGGCACATTATCAGCACAGGAATTAATGAAAAGAACGGTCCACAGAATTAAGGGTACGTGCCACGAACAAGCTCACTCACCAATTAATAATTCCAGAGGGGGCACAGAGGGATGGACAACTTCGCACCGGGTTATTTATTCACCCTTTCAATTGCTTTGGCTATTTGCATTCTGGTTTTTTGTGGCAATCCTTACTCTCTGTAATGCTCATCTCTCTATCAAAAGGATGGACCCCAACCCGCCAGAGGAACTGCTAAGAGGACCGAGGGATGTCGAGTGCAGTAATAAGAGTGTGCACGGGCTTCCAATAGAAGGTATTATCTGCGAACCACACCCCACAGGAACGTTGTAGTACTGGGGCCTACTACGACTTCTCCGTCGTTTCCGAACGCCGCCCACTAGAAGCAATGTATGTCTCCTCCCTCACGCTACCATCATTTTCACTTCTGACCCAATTACTGAGGACGTTCAGGTAGACTTAGAAAATCTATCTAGTACAGAGTTACAAGTTTTATCCTCCAGAGTGTTGCGAGAGGTTCACCACCGTGACCGAGACAGGCGACAACAGTATGACATGCCTCCAGAAGAACAAGCCCAGTAGATTGTTGTGGTCACTAATGCTACGCATATTATTCAGGAGCAGCTAGCATAGGAAATCCAATTGGCCGCAACGGCTACACAGCTATGGCTGGCAGTACAACAGCATCCCACGCTTCAGCATGTCCAACAGGAATTACAGCAAGTCGAAGCTGTTCTAGACCAAGTCCGGGCCTCCACACCTTCCCCCGTTTCCGTGCAACGCCTAGCCGCCATGGACAGGATTGAGGACCTTCGCCACTCCAATAAGTTTTTTTGCAGATGATTGAAGCCTTGGTCTGATACCGCACTCCAGCGTGCACACGATGCTCAGTCTGCCATCGCACGTCTCCACCGGTTGTTAGAACGGGTTGCTGCGGATGTAGATGGGTCTGCTTCTTTGGCGCTAGTCAACATTGCGCAACATGTTGTGGCCCAAAGTCAGGACATACTCCCATCACTTTTCCACAGTCTAGCTACCTTGTGTGCGCAAATAGACGCCGCACCAGTGCAGTGACTCAGGACGAGTCACAAGATTGTGTTGGGGGACTGTTGGAACAGGGTCTCCTAACATGATGCAAAACTGGTCCATTTTGATTATTTCTCATTATATTTAATATAGCACAAGGGTTTTGGGATGGGTCAAAGCCCCGAACGCATTGTAATGGGTCAAAGGGTAAACTAGGGGTCTGAAAACCATGGGTTACAGACCATAGAAACGTTGAGGATAGATTGTTATAAATAGATATTCATTTTGGATTGTAATTGATAGGAATGAATGAGATATTGACGTGATCTATTTTTTAAGTTATTTGTTTGGGTTTTGGGGAACGGACTCCTACTAGCTGTGTGCGCGGAGATCCTAGTCCAGCTATGTGCGGACCCTGTTGTTGCGTGTGCAGGTTGGGAAGGGAATTGTAAGGAAAGGTTGATGAATGAATTAATGTGAAGGATTGTTAGAGATCTGAATCCATGAGTACTGTTGTATGAACTGCTGATAATCACTGTGTTATATATTTTCTATCTTTCTGCTGCGAAATTCTATGTACTCAATGCTTGGATCTAGATCTATTCTGATCTATTTGTATAATGTTGTGTTGATGTTATGAAAATCATATAATTGTAGATCTAGTGCACGTGGATGCAAATAGATACATAATTAACCCTGTGAAGAAACATGGTAATCTGAACAGAAAGTAGGCCTGCTTGCCTTACTCTTCCTTTCTCAGGGTTCGGAAACCTGGTTCCAGCACCCACCCATACTACTTCGGGTGAGACTATGACATGCAAAAGTAGGTCACTGCCGAAAGGACCAGTAGTATAGGGGTTTGTTGGCAAACCTTGCACACCGAACCTAGGTCATGACCCCTCAAGCCAAGATTATCCATTGGGCATGGAGTCAAATATTTCTTGGTGACATATGAACAATGAGCAATCTGGTATTTACAATGGTGGAATTTTGACTTTTAATGTTGGAAATAATGCTTCACATACAGCCCGTTCACAAGCAATTGTATTGTCTCTCCATCTAGATCTTCAAAAATAAATGTGTTATTTGACCTTGCCTCAAATATCTTGTATGGAACATACCAAAAAGGGTCAAATTTACCATGCTTCCACTTTTCTTCTTGTTGGGTGTCCCATCTTATCTCCTGCTTGAAAGAGAACTTCTTTTTCTTTTCTGTCAAATATAGACTTCATCTTTTCCTGATAAGTAATCAAGTTATCCCTGACTTTTTTTATGTTTTCACTTGATTCAATTATTTTGTTCAATCTTCTTACCAGAGCATTCGGTTCTTCCTGAGCTTGTTGAAGGAAAGAAATCACTCGTTTTCCCAGCTAAGTAGGAAAGAGTGCTTGAGTTCCATAAACCAGTTCATAGGGAGACTTCCGAGTAGATCTCTTGGTGATGACTTGAATTGCCCAAAGGGAAAAATTCAATTTCATATCCCCATCCTTCTGATTCTTGGTGATTTTTTTCTTCAAGATTCTGACTAATGTATTATTTGAAGACTCTGCCAATCCATACCGTTGGGGATGATAAGCTGTGGAATGTGATAAAATTACATTATATGTTTGACAGAAATTAATGAAACGAGTAGAGTTGAATACCTGAGCATTATCAGGTTCTTATTCACTCTTTCTAGAATTTGATTCTTGTTCAGGTATAGGAACAACTCTCTCCAAGATATTAGTGTCAACTAATTTGTTCTGGGAAGATTCACCCTGTTGCACATTTGTTCTATTAAATGAATTTACAGGTTGTTTCTTATTACTGACCTGTTTCATAGGGTCCTTTTGTAGTGGAGTCGCCATTGGAGGAGGAATGGAACCTTGTTGTTCACCTTCATTATCCTGCACTCTAGATCTCTTTCTAGACCTCAAATCATACTTTTTATGTAACTCAGCTTGCATGAAATATGTGAATTATCTACAGTTTTCATCCATTTCATCTTGATCAAAAGAAACTTCAGCTTCAGCATATTCTCCCTCGCAATATTCCTCTACATCCTCTTCTATTGCATACATAGAAGATACCTGATCCTCAACCTCGCTTTGGTCATCTTCTGTTGGCTCTCTAGGTTTTTCTTCTATATACAATGGAGCTTGAACTTGGTCTTGATCTCTTCTTTCCCTCTACAATATTTGCAGGCGATGTCTTCTAAATTGAGGGTTAAACCCCCCTCGGTTTTGTTGTACTTGTCTTTGGTATTTTTTATTTTCCAATTCCATCTTAGCTAGCTTATTTGACAGATTTTTTATCACCTTTGTCATATCTTCAATTCTTAGATCTTGTGATGATTCTTCTTTTGCCTTCCCCTTCTCTTGGACTGGATGTTTCCCTTTCGCCTTTCTAGGTGCAATCATATTAGCTTCAATATCTAATGCATCTGTTTGTATCTGCTCAAGAGTAGAGGCTCTTCTCTCTCTCAATTTAAATCTAAATTCAGCTTCAAAATTCCCAGCAAAAACTACCTTTTCTCCAATGGGGGGGGGGGGGGCGCTTCATCGCTATAGGTAAACTATTGTACAATTTGTTGAATCTTTTTACAAACTCATAAATTTTTTCATTAGGATTTATTTTAATTGCATTAAACCCTGTCAATGAGTAACCATGATCTCTCTTATCTCCCCATCTCTGAGTCAATTGAGTTTCTAACTCTTCCCAGTCATTTATGGAATCATTTGGTAAACCTTTGAACCATTTCCTAGCCTCTCCAATTAGACACTGAACAAATAGTCTCATCACAACATCAAGATGTTCTACATTTAAATTCTCAGCAAAAGTGAATGTTGGGTATCTGTTATATTCTTTCCACGACTAATCACGTGCCCATGGTTTTGTGCATGGTGTTGCACATGGTTTTGGGGTACGATGGTTTTCGACCCTTGGTATTTTTTTAGATCTGGTCAAGGGAACTATGGTTATGTTCTAATCCAAGGTTAATGGATTAGGGTTTATGTATGCTTCGACATGTATATATATGTGTTGTAACACTAAAATGAATATAATGACAAATCAAGTTGGTCGTCCTGATTTGGGATCCAGGGGAAAATCTCTGTGTTTATATGTTTTATGTTTTATGCTCTCGCTATTGTTTATTTTATGTTATAAGATTCGTGTGTAGATAATTTATGTTCAGGGTTAAAATCTACATTTGGTATCAGAGATATTTCAGCTTCAAGGGGACGCCTTTGCTGCTGAGGGTTTTTTTCTTGGGCCTGAGGTAGACCCTGTTCAGTGGGAGATTTGCGGGATCGATTCTTGCGGTGAAAGATGGCGAGCGGCGGAAAGATAGAGATCGAGAAATTTAATGGTCAGAGTTTTGAGCTATGGAAGCTCAAGATGGAGGATCTGCTAGTGGATAAAGATCAATGGATCGCGGTAGATCTAGGTACTAAACCAATGGTAATGTCAAATGAAGACTGGAAGCAACTGGATCGGAAGGCTAAGAGCACAATACAATTGTGTGTCTCAGATTCAGTATTTTTGAATGTATCTGGGGAAGCTACGATGAAAAATTTGTGGGACAAACTTGGGACTTTGTACCAATCTAAGTCTCTGGTGAATAAATTGTTCCTGCGGAAAAATTTGTATAACCTGAGGATGAAGGATGGAGACTCGGTGACAGAGCATCTAAACGCCTTCAATATTGTGGTAAGTCAGCTATCATCTGTTGATATTAAAATCTCAGATGAATATAAGTGCATTAGTTTTTTGTTTTCTCTACTAGACTCGTGGGACAGTCTGGTTATTGCAATAGGTAGCAATACAACTACCTTGAATTTTGATGACATTGTCTCAGCCTTGTTGTCAGAGGAAATGAGACAGAGAAATATGGAGGGCCAGAATGGAGATGCCTTATCTGTATGAGGAAGGTCCCAAAACATAAACAAGAATAAGGTTTCGAGTGGGAGATCTAAATCTCCCGGAAAGTTTGTAAAGGTATGCTGGAAATGCGGAAAGGAAGAGCACTACAAAAGGGAGTGCAAATCTAAAGCTCCTGAGAAAGGAAATGGATCTGATGATGCTCCTTCTGGAGAGGCAAAAACCACCTCAAATGAAGGTGGGGATGTGTATTTGGCTTCTTCTTCAAATACACATGTAGATCATGAGTCATGGTCGATTGACTCAGGTGCATCCTTTCACTTCACTCCCCATCGGGAGTGGTTCTGCGAATATGAGAAATATGATGGTGGTGATGTCTTCCTAGGGGATGATAGGAAGGCCAGAATCGTCGGACGTGGAAAGGTCAAGCTGAAGCTGCAAGGTGGAAGGATTAGAACATTTCCTGGTGTTCTGCATATTCCTGCATTGGCCAGAAATCTGATTTCTGTAAGCAAGATGGATGATGCAGGTGTAAAAACAGTGTTCGAGAAAGATGCCTGCAAGATGGTTCGGGAAGCACTGGTATTAATGCGGGGAGTTCAGACTGGAACTCTGTACAAGCTACAAGGTAGCACTGTTATTGATGGGTGTAACAGTTATGTGGTTCCTGAAAGTGGAGCGAAAAGCCTAGCTGTCTCTGGAGAAAAGACCATGCTATGGCATCAAAGGCTTGGACATATTGGAGAGAAGGGCCTTCGGATACTACATAGAAATGGTATGGTAGAAGGTATGTCTAATTTCTCTCTGGATTTCGATTTATGTGAACATTGTGTATATGGGAAGCAGAATCGGGTGAGTTTTCCTTCTGGTGCTAAGAGGGCGAACAAGATATTAGAACTTGTGCACAGTGATGTGTTTGGGCCTGTGTCAGTTTCGTCACTGGGAAAGTCTGTGTACTATGTTTCATTCATAGATGACTTCTTAAGGAATACATGGATATATTTCTTGAGGAAGAAATATGAAGTCTTTGACAAATTTAAAGAATTTAAGGCTCTGGTGGAAAACCAGACAGAGAAGAAGATAAAGGCACTGAGGACAGATAATGGTGGGGAGTTCTGCAAGAAGGAATTTGAAGAGTTTTGTAAGAAGTGTGGTATAGCACGACATAAGACTGCTCCATACACACCTCAGAAAAATGGAGTTGCAGAAAGAATGAATAGAACACTGATGGAAAAGGCAAGACGCATGCTCAGTGGTATCGGGTTAGGACAAGAATTCTAGGCAGAGGCAGTGGAGATTGCATGCTATCTAGTTAACAGATCACCTTCATCAATGTTGGAGGATAAGACTACACATGAGGTGTGGACTGGTAAGAAACCCTCTCTTTCACATATAAGGGTATTTGGATGTGATGCATATGTACATGTTCTAAAGAAGAAAAGGACCAAGTTGGATAATAAATCTGAGAGGTGCATCTTTATTGGGTATAAGGATGGTTTAAAAGGTTACAAGATTTGGACCCCGGAAACAAGGAAGGTTGTGTACAGCCGAGATGTGGTGTTTAGAGAGGTGAAAGATGTTGTTAAACATGAATTCATACCAAAGGAACCTAAGAAGATAGAGTTTGAGCTAAAGGAGTATGAATCAGACTCTACAGCAGAAGAAGATTCAAAAGAGGAAGAGCCACAAACTCCAGCTATGAGAAGATTGTTGAGCCTCAAGATTGTGCTTTCTTTCATCTTACTTTACCTCATTTTCCTTTGTCCATTGCTATCCTAGACCCAATTGATCAATGAATTTAGTTAAAATTGCTTTTAGAATGATTAACATGACTGACTTGCTAAGTTTTGTGATTTTTGTCATTGTGATGCATTTTGACCGGAACTAGCTGCAGAATGCAGACATTCCATAGCTAACCAGCAATTCTAGCCCCCCTATGAAATTTTGACAAGCAAATAGGGGGCTAAATTGTTATTGAGTCTTCAAGGAATGCGTTTCCGATGAAAACAAAGTCTCCTTGAAGCCTCCATGTGCCTTTTAGCCCTTGAAATACATCCCTTCTACTGAGTCCCCTTTCAAAAGCCTCTCTGCTGTGAAGAAATGCCCAAAGACCCCCTTCTTCCCTCTTATTTCATTCCCCAAAGCCCTTGGTTTCTCTCCCCTTTATTCCCCCTTCTTCCCCATTTACTCCTCAAATCCCCCCAAGATCCCTTCTAATTTCTTCCCCCGCCCTTTGTTTTCCCTTTTCTCCCCTTTATTCCTCTATCGTTTCCCTTTAAACCCCTTAAAATCCATTTAAAAGGGCTAAAACCCACTCCCCGACCTTATTATAGGCCTAAGCCCCTTCCTGCTAGCCCCTTTCAACCACTTCCCCACATGTGCCTCTGCGCTGGGACCAAGTGCTTAAGTCCCGAGCGCTAATCGCAATCAGAACTATCGGCGGGAGGCCAAACCCTTTGTGACAACAAAAACCCCGATGCGATTGTTTTAACACTTAAGGTCCCTGCTCCGATCTGAACCGTTGATCCGATCAGATCTAACGGCTTTCCGCTAATCGCAAGCCCCCCGCCCGTCGCAATCGGAACATGTTAAGTCCACCCCCCGATTGAGACCTTCTGATTTGATCTTAGCTGTCCATGTGTTTCGCGATCCAACGGTCCCACACTGATCGCACTGCCCCTCCGATGGTCTTCCCCACCGTCGATCTGCCCCGCGATCCGACGGCCCTCCGCTGATCGCAAGTCCCTCCGCTCCTCCTCCGATTGCGTGCCCTGATTAAATCTCCACCGTCCATTCTTCCCGCAGATCGACGGTCTGCGCTCAATCGCAAACCCATGCCCGATCACAATCGCAAGACGCATTGGCACCGCCCCGATTGAAGCCTTCCGATTTAATCTTAACCGTCCGTTTTCATGCTGATCCGACGGTCCTCCGCCAATTGCTAATCCCTTCCGATTGTGTTCTCCACCGTCGATCTCCCCGTCAGATCAACGGCCAGCGCTCAATCGCTCTGTCCCTCCGATCGCAATCGCAAGTCCTTCTGTTCGCCTCCCGATTGCATCGCAGCCGTCCATTCCGTCGGATCCAACGGATATCGCACAATCGCGTCTTCGCTCGTGACCCTTCTTTCTCCCCGCCGATTGGATCCAGGCCGTCCGTTTCCCAGTAAATCCAATGGCCAGCGCTTAATCGCACTGCACCCCCCGATCCACTTCTCCACCGTCGATCTAGCCCATGATCAACGGCCAGCGCTCAATCGCAAGCCCCTCTCCGATCGCAATCGCAAACCGTTTCTTCTGACCCCCGATTGTGATGATGCGATTGAATC
This sequence comes from Pinus albicaulis, assembly GCA_034641835.2. Taxonomy (NCBI): domain Eukaryota; kingdom Viridiplantae; phylum Streptophyta; class Pinopsida; order Pinales; family Pinaceae; genus Pinus; species Pinus albicaulis. The sequence continues at coordinate 548,430,474 of CM076569.1, forward strand.
GTGGCCGTCTGTTCCTCCCAAATCGGACGGTTCAGGTTTAATCGCCCTCCGCCTCCGGTCGGCCCCACATTCAATGCTCCGCCCCTTGTTTGTTGATCATTTCCTTTGTAATTCGCCCAAACACTGAACGTTGGGGTTTTACACTATGAGTCCGTTTCTCCGCTCCTCTCCGTTGTTTCCATTGATTCTCCATTCTGTCGCCACCTTTCCACCGCCTCCACTGCATTTCTCCGCCACCACTGCCAGGTTCTTAACAGGTTTATTTTATGATGCGAAACGGCACAGAGAGGCCATTCCATCCGGCCAGCGAAGCAACAGAAGCAGGATTTAAAAGGGGTTAATGACTATTGCTGATTTAATTAATGTTAACCTCGCAAGTCAAAGGATTGAAGCTCAGTTCGAAAACTAAGAGCGCACCAGCACGCCATAACTGCGCCACCTAACAGCAGAGTACTCTTCTCTAGAAGTACACCTTCCTACAGAGTTCTCCGTGCCTCCTCGAGCCTGTAAGCAATTAAATACGCTGACTGAAGCTCATTCCAGGCGGTCAGGCAACAGTTATGAGGTATGGAGCGCCTTGCCGATCTTTAATCCATGACGTTCATTTCAGATGGCAGCACAGAGCCCAAGCTCCTGCAGCGACTCCGTGAAATATCCGAGCATCAATTCTCAAATGCAATGCAGCCTCCAAATACCGCAGACACTCAAAGCGCCGTATAAAGCCATTAAGCAATATGGGCGTGAAATACTTCGCCATTCCGACTTAATGAATCTCATTTACCGGTCTTCGCTCTCCGTTTCTTTTCTTCTATAAAAACTTCGGGAACGAATTGTGTTGGTTACGTTGAAATTACTGAACCGCAAGCATTTTGTCCCGAGCCAAGTTTCCTGTGTAACAGTTGTATGATAGGCGGAGAAATATGATATATTCAGGCTGAATGTAAAAGCTTTGGGCAGTGATGTACCTGATTGGTGTAGTGTTTAATATGATAAGCAGTTTTCATTGGATCCTCATCATGCCATAGCTTGGTGATGTTCTCTTTATCTCTCGTGTTTATTTCCATTTCATTTCATGTTCTTCTGATCAATATCCTAATGCATGATATAAGATTTACCCTTGTTAGGTACCTTATATCCCAGCTCTCTCAGTCTTGAATGTTTTCTGCTCATATGTGTGTCTGAATATTGTTTTTAATTGACTAAACCAGTGTAGTGGATGATTATTGCCTACTGTCTGATGTGCAAGTTAGTAAAATCAGTATTCAGATGTTTTTGTTAAGATTTAATTGAAAGAGGTTAGGAACATTGGGAGGTGGAAAGCTTGTCGCTCCCTCTTCATAACCTTCCCTTCCGTATAAACCTTTTCAAGATCCCTTGTGTTGCCTATGGTTTGTCCAAGCAGGCCTGGAGTTAAATGACCTCTGGCCTGATCTATAGATAGAATCAGATGGCTTTCCATCTTTCATTCTCATCACTTAGTGTTCCATCCCACCAATCAGTCTTTAAGATCCAAATGCTTTAGATGACTAGCCCAACTGAAGCTTACACATTGAACATAAGTAAATCCTTTCTTGACTCCATTTCCCAATGGCCTTGATGTTCCCTGAGTTATCTATCTTTGCCTAGCTTCCTTCTTTACCCATCCTTGTCTTATGATGAAACCTTCCTTCCTGATTCTCAACAACCAAACTCAAACAATCAAACAAACAACCTTGAGCCCATAACTAGCCTAAAATCATAATTGAGAACTTTACAGACATATATCCTTGGATAATCATAGAGAGATCCCTCTCTGGACCTAGGAGGGCTAGATCCTAAGGTCTGAAAGTGGTTCTATGTTGTCTCATCTTTTGGTCTCTGTCAACCTGGCCAAAACATGGGAACCCCAACATAATGGCGACTCCACTGGGGATTTCTGAGTGCTTCTCATTTCAAACAACCTCGGAAACTTAGAACTCTGGCTAGGTTGACGGTAAGTCACACCTTTGACGGTGAGCACTGTGGTGGACAGTGTACCCTAGAATCATCCTAAACCCTCCACCTGGCGACTCCATTGTTCCTAAACGTTAAAGACTCCACTGGTGATTAGTAGGCCTGCTGATTATCCTGGTTTCACATCAGACTCCACTGGCAGACCAGTCCCAAGCATAATGAAGACTCCACAGGGAGGCCAGTTCCCAAGACAACATTAACCACAGTAGAAATAACAAGTAGGGCTAAGCTGCTTGGCTGATAAACATCACTCTGGCTCACAGAACCATTCATACAAGAGCTTTCCCCGATCCAAACCCACCCGAAACAGTTGATAATCCTGAGAAGATCCTTAAAAGAACACCTGTGAGTAGGAGATCAACTATTTCCAGCAACATTCCTAGAGCTAATTCTGCACCAGAAGATCTTGCAGCTCTATTAGACCCTTTCTTCGACCTAGGCCTCCAAAACGAATTACCTAGAACTAGGTCATTCAGTGTTTCAGACCAGCCAGACACTAGGGACAGCGAAACCCCTCCTTCCACACCACCTGATCTCCACTTTCTCCAAAACTCGGGGCTTTCTCACCCTAGATCTGCTCAATAGACTTCTGCTGGTCCTACCATCCCTGTCATCCAAATACCAACTGCTCAAGCCAACACTATACTTCACCAGAACACCATCATGGCAGCCTAGTATGCACCTCTAGTTTTACCTCAGCCTCTGCTGCCCTTACCAAATGATTATCAATCAAAAATCCCACACTTCCCTGCTAAAGAGCCTACAACAGCACAACAACATGTAGATAAAATGGAAGACTCTTTTGACTATATGGAAATTGATGATGAAACAATCAAAATGAGAATTTTTGCGCAGAGCCTGGGGGGAGAGGTTAAAAAGTGGTTTAAAAACCTGCCTGCTGGTAGTATCCAAGATCTCCCAGCTTTATACCAGAATTTCATCAACAAATGGGAAACTAGAGCAAACCCTCGCCATCTCCTAGCAGAATACATGTCCATTAAGAGGAACGTGGGGGAAATCGTTCATGATTACACCACTAGATTCAATAGTATTTACAACGCCCTTCCTCCACACATGAAACCTCCGCAAGGTATGGCCCTGGCCAAATATCCTGATGGATTTGATGCTGACATGGCCTATGAGCTTAGAGATAAAGAATATACCACGTTGGAGGATATGCAGAAAGGGGCAGTAAACATAGAGGCAAATTTGATTGAAAAAAGGGCCAAACTGAGAGCTGAGAAGAGAGTAACATACAAGGATGACACTATGGCCTCCACTTCAGATCCTAATATCGACAGATTGTCTAAGAATCTGGATAAGCTATGCCAAGTGGTCGAAAAAATGGCTATCACTCAGAACAGGAACCAAAATCAAAACCAAAACCAAAACTTTAGAAGAAACAACAACACCCCCAACAGACAGAAAGAGTCAGATCAGCAAGTCATTCCCCCTTTCCAAAACTTCCTTGATGAGGATGAGGGAATCATATAAGAGTCTGAAGGGAATGTGATAAACATGTTTGAAACAGAAGATTCGATCCTAAACTGTGATTCAGAAGAGGACCAACCCTCAACCTCTTATGGGGAGGAGGAATGGTTTGAATCTGAGGATTATAGGTTGGGATTCGAAAATGCCATGTTACAGGTCAGAGAACAATATGAGCTCAGGAGTAAAAATAACCAAGACACTCCCAAACCTAAAACTCCCGAGGTAACCATCAAAAAGAGGCCTGAAAAATCTTCTAAAGTAGCTACTATGAACAACAGCTCAACGGCCAAGAGTTCTGAGAAAAACCGACAGAAAGACAACCAAAACAATGAAAAACAAAGTCAACCAACCAGTAGCACTAGCACCTCAGTTAGTGCTCCTGATACAACTGTGCCTACACATGTACATAATGAGAAGACACAAACCGATCCAGCTACTAAGGTGGTTGCAAATAAAACAGAATTGAATACTTCCAAGAGTCAGTCCGCTTTCAGTTTAGAAAGCGAGATTGCAAAAATCAAAATCTCTGTACCATTATCTGAGCTGGCCTCTCAGGATGTATATAAGGGCCATATTTTGAAAGCATTAAATCTGAGTATAAATAATGACACTGTAAATTTGAGCGATGATCAGCCTGCCCTCTTATTCGGTCCCAAGATCGAGGGGAAATTTCAGGAAGGGGTAGTTCCACCTTTTTATATCAGTCTTAACATTCATGACAAGATCCTCCATAATGCCATGCATGACTCTGGTGCATCACACAATCTAATGCCTAAAGTAGTCATGGAGAAGCTAGGCCTAGAAATTACCAGACCTTACAAAGACTTATACTCTTTTGACTCTAGTAGAGTAAAATGCCTAGGCCTTATCAAAGATTTATGTGTAAGTTTGACTCAGATTCCTGCGAAATGTATGGTCATGGATGTAGTGGTGGCAGACGTGCCACCCAAGTATGGCATGTTACTATCTAGATCATGGGGAGCCAAGTTGCAAGGCACCATGCAGATGGATGGTTCATATGCCACTATCCCTATATTTGGCCAATCAAGAAGACTGTATAGAAAGTCCCAAATGAAATTCCTACTCAGTAGCCCTGAGAAACCTGAAAATTCACCATCATACTCTGTGCATACCGATCTTGACTCTTTCATTTTTTGTAACAGTGAATCCTTAGAAGAGCCAGAGTCCCAGAGTAGGCATACGAATGAGAACACCGAGCCTATGGACCTCCACATAATGGCCACTCTGGAAGAATATGATCAGGAAAACCATGGGCAACGCACTGAAAACAAAGAGGAAATCAGCCATGAGGCCTGTAAGATCTGTGGTGGACCTCTCACTCCAAATGAAACAGAAACAGAGCAAGAACAACCAGCTAACCACCTCCCGAACATCCATGGCCTCTATGAACAACGAGATAGTTTGCAACCTAGTAGAGACCTCCCAACTCAACCTAATAGCGAATCCAGATGTGAGGGAGAAAGCGAAGTGGAAGCAAACAAAGAACCCCTGTGGGAAATGAACTTTGATGGATCCTGTACTAGACAAAGCGCTGGAGCAGGAGTGTGGCTGCGTAACACCGAAAATGATCACGCGGAGAGCCACGCCGTCAATCTGCATTTCAAATGCACGAATAACATTGCAGAATATGAGGCTCTAATCTTGGGTTTAAATCTGCTGAAAAAATTAGGAGCCCGTAGGATAGTCGTGAGAGGAGACTCTGAGTTAGTAATCAAACAGATGAATGGTGAGTATTCGGCAAAACACCCTAGGCTTAGGGCATATAGGAATGATACTCTAGATTTGCTGAAAACGTTCATTGAATATGATTTAGTATTCATTCCTAGGGGTCAAAACGCTATTGCAAATGGACTAGCCTGCCTAGCTAGCTCTTATCCTAAGGCCCCAGTTGACCAACAAATCATCATTCAGACTAAATTCAGGCCTGCAGTGCCAGACAATGAAAAATATTGGCAGGTCTTTGAAGGAGACAAACAGATTGAAGATTTCCTGATGGGCATAAATGAGTTTGAATTTTCTGATTCAGACTCAAAATCTGATGACAGCTGCCCAAGTGAGGATTCCACAGATGAACTAGAAACACCTTGTAGTATAGAAATAAACTCTTTTTCTGAAGAAACTGGAGATTCAGCCGTAAAACGTGAAAACACAGATAGAGAAGAAATGGAGGTGCTGCAAGCCAAAGACAAGAACATACCAAGAGGCTTAGCACCCTTAGAGGATCTCTTTGATTTTGATGATGTTGCAAAGAAGCCCACAATAGAACATGCAAAATCAGATGTAGAAGAATGTAACATAGGCACTGAAGACAAACCCAAAATGATAAAACTGGCTAAGTCTATACCTGCAGACATGAAGAAAAGATACATTGACTTGTTTAAGGAATTCATTGATGTGTTTTCATGGAGCTATGAAGACTTAAATGCCTATGACACCAACATTATACAACATAAGATACCACTGAAGGAAAATCAGAAACCTTTCAGACAAAAACTCCGTAGAATTAATCCAAAACAATTGCCTGCAGTAGAAAAGGAAATTAAGAAGATGTATGATGCAGGCATTATAGTCCCCGTAAGGTTTTCTGATTAGGTGTCGAACTTAGTGGTTGTAAGGAAGAAAACAGGGGAGATTAGACTGTGCATAGACTTCAGAAACCTCAATAGAGCCTCCCTGAAAGATAACTACCCTTTTCCTAGAATGGAGCATATCCTACAGAAGGTAGTGGGCTCTAAAAGAATCTCCCTGCTCGATGGTTTTTCAGGATACAACCAAGTTCTGGTACTCCCAGGAGATCAACTCAAAACAGCCTTCACCACTCCATGGGGCACCTTCATGTATGTGAAAATGCCTTTTGGATTGATGAATGCTGGAGCTACCTTCCAGAGAGCAATGGATATTGCTTTCTCAGATGAGATTGGACACTTTATAGTTATCTACTTGGATGACTTAACTGTCTTTTCTAAAACAGAAGAAGAACACTTAAAACATCCGAGGAAAGTTTTTGAAAAATGTAGAAGGTACGGTCTGTCCCTAAATCCTAAGAAGACTGTTTTTGGGCTGCAAGAAGGTAAGCTTCTGGGCCACATCATATCTGAGAAAGGGATTAAGATAGACCCCCAGAGAGTTGAGGGAATACTTCAAATTACACATCCAAGAAACATCAAGGAGCTACAGTCCTTCATTGGGAAGATCAATTTCCTTAGAAGATTTATCCCCAATCTTGCTGAGCATCTTAGGAAAATCACTGAAATGCTGAAGAAAAATGCAGGAGTTAAGTGGACTGTTGAAGCCAAAAAATCTTTTGAGTCAGTAAAGCTTGCACTCACCCAAGCCCCTGTCCTTATCAGCCCTGACTTTTCAAAATATTTTCTGATCTTTTCATTCGCCTCCCCACACACAATAGCTGCGGTTTTGCTGCAAAAAAATTCGGAAGGTAAGGAACAGCCTATAGCCTTCTTCAGTAAAGCCTTGAGAGATGCACCCTTAAAGTACAACATCACGGAAAAGCAGGCCTATGCCCTGATTAAGGCCTTGAAATACTTTAGGGTGTACATTCTTCATTCTCACACCATTGCCTATGTGCCAAATATAGTGGTCAAAGATATCTTGTCCCAAGACCCAGATGGGAAAAGGGGCAAATGGATTGCCATGATTTTAGAATATGACATTGAAATCAAACCCACTAAGCTGATCAAAGGTCAAGGCCTGGCCCAATTGATGGCTGAAACTAATCTACAGGCCCTTGATATCAACATGATGAACGCCCTGGATGAGCAGGAAGGATTGCCCCATCCAACTGTTGAGGAGAAGTTTCAGAACTCTCCTTGGTACACTGATATCCTTTACGTGCTCACACACCTCAATGCCCCTCCGGAACTGTCCAAAACAAAGGCCAGATTCATAAAAATCAAAGCTAGAAATTACTGCATTTTGAATGAGAGTCTATATTGGAAAAATCCAAATGGCCTTTTACTGAAATGTTTGCCTGAAACTGAAGCCGAAAAAATCAAACAAGAATTCCATGCTGGGGAGTGTGGAGGCCACCTGAGTTGGAAGGCCACTGCAAATAAGATACTCAGGGCTGGTTACTATTGGCCCACACTCTTCAGTGATGTCCATAAGATGATCCTCACCTGCCACAAATGCAAAATTTTTGAAGGCAAAAGAAAGCTCCTCCCCCTCCCTCTACAACCTATCACCATAGAAGGACCTTTCATGCAATGGGGCTTAGACTTCATTGGAGAAATCCACCCCTCTTCTTCTGGGCAACACAAGTGGATCTTGACTGCTACTGATTACTTCACTAAATGGATAGAAGCCATACTCACTAGGAATTCCACCGATTCTGTCATCATTAGGTTCCTTGAAGACTTCATCCTGTCTCGGTTTGGCTGCCCAAGGAAAATAATCACCGACAATGTCGCTTGTTGGGCAATTTATTTGAACCAATTGCTGCATTAAATTATCGACCAGGGAAACTCGTGAGCTTGTGATGGTGCCAGCAATATATATGCAAGAGTAGGCAACTATCTCTATGTCTAACTAAATTATTTATGATTTAACTAAATTATTTATGATTCAATATAATATGCAAGGGAAGAGGCTCCTACCTAAGGAGGTCTTGGTTGTCCTTCCCTACAGTATCATAGAGAAATCATTCATAAAACCAGAAACTTGAAATAAAAACAAGAGAATGAACTTTAATTGTTGTTCAGATTTAAAGAGAGAGAAAGACTAACTTAGTCTTTTGATTGTCCTCTCATGTACTAATCCAAACTAAACTAAGATTCATTCATAAGCATAAGAAATGTTGATAAGATTTTAATTAAACTCATTCATCAATCACAAACAAATCCTTAAACATCTACAATGAAATGAAACAAAATCTAATATGAAATAAAAATGTTTCTCTCATCCTTTTAGAGTGAGCTCAATTTCTTAAGAAAAAGACAAATTATTCCATATACTACACTAAGGAAACTTATATCTAAAACTACATAAATTCCATAAATTCATTCTTCATGCATTAACACAATTTACATCTAAAACTACATAATGGAAATATATGAAAAATGAAGCTTTATATTCTATTCCATCATCAATTGATACAATGCCTCTAAGAGTCCTCTCCTTGGAATGGAGGAGGTAGCTCCTATTTATACAACAGATGAGATAACAAACTCATAATGATGATCCACTAATCTCTCTTTAGTTCCATACATTTCTCACAACCATCTAGACACATAACCCTATCCTCCATGATCTCCTCCATGATCTTTTCCATGAGGTTTATCTTCTTAAATTCGAATTTGATCATCCAAGGCCACATAAAGGTGTCTTGGAAGCTTCCTTTGAGCCTACACATGTCAACAAACTCATGCTAATTGTTAGGTATAAGTATAAGCATATTATTTTCTAAGTTTTAGCCATAAATTCACTTTAAAATGTTAAGAATTAATAAACTTTGGAAAAACATAGTTATGACCCAATAATGAGGTGAATGTAATGATATGGAGGTGGAATGGAGGTGACATGAAGGTAAAATGTGAATATTTTGATGAATAATGGAGTGAAAATAGAGACTATTTTGAGGCCCAACATACCCCCAAACTGAAGGTATTGCATGTCCTCATGCAATCTATTACATTACTTTTTGGTACTTGAGCTTTGGCTTAAACTCTGCATGAGATCATTTACTTAACTTTTGCAAAGCGCTATTTTGATGATCTACAACTTGGTTGGTTCTTGTGTTTCAACCATATTTTGTTTGTTGCGTTCATTGTATGATCTTTGCATAATGATAATGTGCTTTTTATGGCAGAGTATTTTTGTTGGAATGCATCATGGTTGGTTCTTGTGTAACAACCATGATTCTATTGGCATCCAATTAACTTTTAAATACTTTAGACAAAGCCATTTGTATGCTCATGTAATAGTAAATATATTTTGAAGGCAAGTGGGTTTAGAATGTGATATATAACTGTGGATATGAATGTGACAAAGCATGTATGTAAATGTATCCTTCCCATTAAACGGATGGCTTTGGCAATGAAAGGAAAGGAAGTGAAGTTTTTTTTTTTTTTCCAAAAATTATTATTCTAACATTTCAAGGAATTTAATGGTTAAAAGTTAGAAAATAGCATACCTTAACTTACCCTTCCAAAAATAGGTGAGAGTCGTGCCTGTGTGACTGCAAACTGTTGTGAAAATGGTGGATGAAAGATGGATCTGTATTGTCGTATCAGCTTCTGGATCCGCTGCTACTAGATGAAAAATCTGAGGAGTCTGCTGAACATGGCTGAAAGTTGTATCTGCTGTTGGATGATGAATCCGATGAGTTTGCTGAATATGGCTGAAAATCTATAAGGCTTGGAAGGTATAGAAAATATAGAAGTTACATTTTCCTCCCAGCCTTATTTATTGACTTGTCCTCAAGTGAAATACAATGAATACCATGAATGGAAATACAATGAATGGAAATTGGCTTCATCTGTTGCAAAATATGGGTCTTCAAGTCTTCAACGCTCGATGGCACAAATCTTGCTATGTGATTAAATGTGTCGATGTCGAACATAGCAAGAAGTTGTTGACTTAGTGGCCGTTAATGAATGCCCCTAGCCAACACAAGAGCTCCCACCATTGATTCCAATGGGAGTCAGGATGCCTAACACATCTTTGTAGGTACGAATAAATTTTTTGTGGTCGAGTCACCTACAAGATCCAACGAACAAGGGATATTAATGTACTCCCATTGTTCATTGGCAAGAGTACTTGCCATTAAGGCATGCAAGCCTCTAGGTGTTTTTTTTCAATGATACTTAGACTCTAGGACTTTGACTCAAGCAGGGTTTTATTGGCGGAAATGAAGGGGAATCGTGATGACAAGAAAAATGGCAATGTAAGGAAATGCATGATGTATGAACAAGAACTCTTGCTGTGAAAAATGGATATGGAAATGTCATGCGTTATAGATGTACAATTGATGGGTTTCAAAATATTTTCAGAAAGGGAGGTTGAAGGTAATGGTTGTGGAGATGGATTTGTCTTGAGAATTTTTCATGAATTTAGTCTTTGGAAGACTAATTGTCGTCACAATGTAGTCTCCGTAATGATCACTTTGTCGTCCTGTAACCTGTAAAAAACTTGGTAAAAAGAAACATAAGTGTGTTCAAGAAGGAATGCGCATTTCCTTCATGATTCTTACGCAAAAATTTTATACCAAATAAAACAAATTAAGGACAATCAAAGTGTTGAAATTAACTTAATCATGATATTAAAATCAATCCATTCTTAAAAATAACCATGAAAAATAATACTCCCTGTCATATAACTCATGAAATGTGCTTCGCAATTCTGTTCTGTAAAGCATACAAGAACCATGTGATGAGTTTATGCCATCTTGATGCTATCGAAAGAGAATTGAATCCTCCAATTGATTTTTAAAATTTGTTTCCAAGTATGCCATTTTTTCAAAGTTGTGTGAATTTTGTGAAAATTTTTAGATTTTTTTTTTTAAATGAAAACATAATTTTTTTTAGATGTTTCATTAAACAATAAATTAAAAACATAAATTTTTAATTTATTATTTAAGTTGAATTTTTTTATTATTTTTTATTTTTTATTTTGTTTTTGTTTTTTTTTGTTTTTTTTTTTTTTTTTAATAACAAAATTAAAATAGAAATTTTATTTTGTTATTTATTTTTTAACAATACAATGAAAAATCTATATTTTTATTTTTTAAAACTAGAAAAAAAAACAATTTTTTTTTTTTTTAGTTAAATGAAAAACTATATTAATTGAACAAAATAGAAAAAGGCCATGAAAGTCAAAACATTCGGCTTCGCCTCTCGCCCCCTCACAAACCAATTCATTGTTGCAGAGCACCATATTCTGATACTCTCCTTAAACTAGTTTAGAGGGCTTTATGCCAGCAGATTTTGAACATTGTGGCTGGTGATTATGCAATTGCAAATACTCCATCTTGAGTTCCTCCAGCCTTTTTGTAACCTTGATCGAACAAGCCATTGGCAATAATCTGTCAGGATCGAGAGCCTCATTTGGAAAGTTGCGCAGAGCAGGCAAAAGTTTCTCGAATGGCAAAAGGGTGTTTTTTAAATTATGAAGGGCGCACATTCGATTGGGAAGGGTGATGTTGTTATGTAACAAAATCAAAGTGCAAACCCATGGCAAACATGCGATGGTCAAAGTTACGTTTGATATGCGGATCACAACTATATGTAGTCCAACGTGGCATAGCGCCAGCGTGCAATATGGACGTTGCATGGAGCTATCAACTTTACGTATCAAGCCCAACGCCAAACGTTTAATATCCGCGTTGCACGAAGCCTTCGTTCAATAAGCCAGCTGGAGTTAAGGTTCTGAATCGACAAGATTGCTACAATTATTTCTCTAATGTTGACTGTCTGAGACGCACCATCCAGAGGCAGGAAGGAAAGATATCATAAAATATTACAAATGAATTCAAATATCGAAACTTATATTCAAGGCCCGATGGCGGAGTTTAGAGCGGAGATATTCTATGACGTGGCTGCGAATACTACAATGGTGCAACGTAGGAAAACCTTCAACCATGATTGGCGCGGATATACACATATATAGCGGTCAAACCTTGGTGCATTAGAAGTGCGGCAAGACGTGCATGGACACGTTGCGAAGAGTTAGAAGTGCGATGCCAGGTTAATGAATGGGCGCGTTACAACACATGGTCACGATATTCTCCGGCGCGATAATAACCAAGACCATCCAAAGCTATGAATATAAGGTTTGACAGCGATGTTGGTAAGATATTGGAGCAGACATATAAATATAACGTTCAAAACCTTACAGGCTTGTATGTGGGCGAGAATGACGAGGTTTTAATCTATGAAGTGGATACGCAAAGTGATCCAATTAACGATTAAAATGTCGATCAAAACTATATAAAGCACTATACGGTTTCACATTATCCGGTCAAAACACGCGTTTGAACGTGGAATCCAGCGACCAATGCCCACGTTGCATGGAGCATAGGTTAACTTTCAAACTGGAACCTTTTATTGCAGAAAACGCTGGAGCGGACGTGCATGCACAAAATGTTGGTAAACGCAATCTTTTTACGAAATTTGATCCTTAAAATGTGCCCCCAAGTGGATTACCGATAGCATCATTAAAAAAATTGCAATAGGATTAGCATCTGAATTAAACCCAAATCATGGTAATTGATTTCAGATAGAGGAGGTTAACGTGTTGCCACAGAATTCGCAGAGGCATGAGGGATATGGGTATCTTTGTCGTTAAATCCGGCGCTGCGATGAAATAGCTCCCATCTCAACAGGAATTTTACCAGTAATATGACGTGATCATGAAGTATTTCGTTGAATAAACCATATCAATTTGAAGAAACTTTATCAAATGGCTCAATGGATTCAATATATGCTCATCACTGCATTTCCTTCTGGATACTTGTTGCTTCAAATGTGACCTTGTGACTCCAAAGGACCATCTGAAATCAAGGCCTTCATACTCATTCTCAGGAGCTTCTGACTCTTACTTGCATGATTCGATTAATAGAATATACTACATATAGGAGGCTCATGGTCTGATAAAAGGAAGCGGCAAAGCTGTTCTGATGCACTAGAAATGGAAGTGATGAATAGCTCCAGCTCCAAAATCAAATTTACGTATAATAGATGATCGAAATTGTTTGCTTGAAATCTGGACTGCCTCGAATAAGCTTGTATATGCGAGAAACCCCACTTTACCTTGGCAGATATGCTCATACTCTTATTCTTTATGTTTCCCTCCACACTCTTTGATAATTGTGAAACTTTTACTCCAAGTTCCACAATTTTAGAATCAAAGATTCCTTGTGAAAGAGCAGGCTTCCTTTTCGTGTTTACAATGGATGTTTGAGATCCAACCTTTGCAGTGTTGAATACCACATTCTTACAATCAGGCAATATGCTGACAGACCAAGGTGGCAGATGAAACACCTTTCCATTAAAATGTACAGTAGCTGAAGAATGACTATCGATATTAGCAAGAAATGTTGCACATTTCCCTGTCTTCCTAATTACAGTCATATTTGCAACTTTGGACTCTCCAGAATATTTATATATTTTTAATAATAATATATATATGATATACATATTATTATTATTTTGTGGGAAATTTTTTTAATTTTTATTTTTTAAACTAAAATTAAAAGAAAACTAATTTTTTTATCACAAAATTCTTTATTGTCATATCGCAGATTAATTTTCTAGCAAGAGTATTTTTATTTGAACAAAATCAACAGATTTTCTGATCTTCCTGATCGCACGAAGCGTAGGAAGAGAGCATACTCATCGCTTGATTTGTTTTTATTTATGCAGGGGGGGTGTTTTTGAAATGACGAAATTTAAAACTAACTAAACATTAAAACATCAGAAAATTCAAACTTAAACTCCTTTGTGAAGATCCTGCTGTCACCAGGGTTCACAAATTATTTTGTCTAAAGAAAAATGCTAGTACTAAATTAAATTTCTAATGCCTAATCCCTTAGCACCATCCCCGGCAACGGCGCCAAAATGTTGAGCAATTTATTTGAACAAATTGCTGCATTAAATTATCGACCAGGGAAACTCGTGAGCTTGTGATGGTGCCAGCAATATATATGCAGGAGTAGGCAACTAACTCTATGTCTAACTAAATTGTTTATGATTCAATATAATATGCAAGGGAAGAGGCTCCTAACTTAGGAGGTCCTGGTTGTCCTTCCCTACAGTATCATAGAGAAATCATTCATAAAACCAGAAACTTGAAATAAAGACAAGGCTATTCAAAAGCTAAACTCTAACTCAATTAGTTTAAAAAGAGGAATAATATTGAAATGGTTCTTGACTCAAGAAATCCACTTTCACCTCAATTACCACTTAATGAATCAGAGATTAAAACCAAGAACTTAAGATGGATAAATTATTAATGAAGGAAGCTCTTAACTTAAGAGACATGTAAAGTATTCCATTATAATTCATTCATCTTAATATCAAAAGAAATCACACACAAATCCTTAAACATCTAAGCAATGAAATGAAACAAAATCTAATATGAAATAAAATGTTTCTCTCATCCTTTTAGAGTGAGCTCAATTCTCTTAAGAACAAGACAAATTATTCCATATACTACATTAAGGAAACTTATATCTAAAACTACATAAATTCCATAAATTCATATTCTACATTAATACAATTTACATCTAAAACTACATAATGGAAATATATGAAAAATGAAGCTTTATTCTATTCCATCATCAATTGGATACAATGCTCTAAGAGTCCTCTCCTTGGAATGGAGGAGGTACTCCTATTTATACAATGAGATGAGATAACAAACTCATAATGATGATCCACTAATCTCTCTTTTAGTTCCATACATTTCTCAACCATCTAGACACATAACCCTATCCTCCATGATCTCCTCCATGATCTTTTCCATGAGGTTTATCTTCTTAAATTCGAATTTGATCATTCAAGGCCACATAAAGATGCCCTGGAAGCTTCCTTTGAGCCTACACATGTCAACAAACTCATGCTAATTGTTAGGTATAAGTATAAGCATATTATTTTCTAAGTTTTAGCCATAAATTCACTTTAAAATATTAAGAATTAATAAACTTTGGAAAAACATAGTTATGACCCAATAATGAGGTGAATGTAATGATATGGAGGTGGAATGGAGGTGACATGAAGGTAAAATGTGAAGATATTGATGAATAATGGAGTGAAAATAGAGACTATTTTGAGGCCCAAACTCTTGCACTTTCGGATCAAAAGAATGATTGATTTTACCCCATCACCCAGTGGAATTAGCTTGGACATTCAAGCTTTGCCTATTACCCCCAAGGTAATGGCTAGCTGAGCTCAATAATAAAAACTGGTTACAATCATTAAGAAGCTGATGGAAGAGAATAAAAGGTCTTGGCATAAAAAGTTGATACGCCTTGTGGGCGACGGGCTCACTACAAAAGAAGTCTATTGGCACATCACCCTTCCCGGTGGTTTATGGGGCCAGACGATTTCCCTACTAGCCTTGGGTCTGGTGGTAAGCTTATTCAAGAGGTCCAATCGGAAAACTGACATGATAAGGAGAATTAATGAAACAATCCATCTTCAGCAAACGAGGGCAAGTTTATGTGAGCTATCGAGAGTCCGAGAAAACATGAAGAGCGGTTTGACAAAAGAACCAAAGCGACAAATTTCAAAGTTGGGGACAAAGTTCGAGATGGGATTCAAGAAGGGAGGATAAGGGAAAACATGGCAAATTCATTGACTTGTGGCAAGGTCCATTCATAATTCAAGCCATAGTGGGTCCTAATGCATTCTTACAAGAACTTGATGGTGTAGAGCTATTTGGGGTCTGTCCAATGGCGAGGATGCTCAAACACTATTTACGATAATTTTCCATTTCCAGTTTCACCTCCATTGTATATACGTTGCAAATTTTCATTTTCGGCCAAAAGGAAAAGAAATGTCCCAAAAAAAAAAAAACGAATGAGAAGAGAGAGTTCGAGACATGCTCAAACGTGAACCTACGAGGCAAAGAGATTAGCTCTAATAAACTCAAAATACGAGCCAAAGGAGCAGAAGACCTGGTCACACAACAAGCTCAAAATGCTGGATCGCGGTGACGGAAGATAAAATATAGCCTTCTTAAAATGGTGGAGTAAAGAAATAATTGACCAAACATGCCCAAAACACGAGTCACAAGGGGGAAAGAGAAGGATGTTTCGAGTTGCGGAAATTCCATGCCTTCACATTTTGTTTTCTTCCAAATTTACGCAATGAGTCGGGTCTAATCTGGCTTGGGCGTAATTTAAATTTCTGTTTTAGAATGTAGGTGAAGAAGCACATTGGACAGGTTTAATCCCAACGGGTAGTAGTTTAGGTAGAGAAATATATAGAGGTATGGTCTAATCGGCCTCATGGAGCAATAAGGGCGGAAATTAGAATAGGTTTGTTTTTGTTTTGCAAAATAAAATGTAAAAGTGCCTTTAGTTCAAATGCACCAGGGAAAATTGTTAGAACTCTAGTACGGGTAGGTGATTGGTTGGGAAAGTGTTTACAAGCGATTTGTGTATCTAATATATTGTGGCTGACTGGTCTAAAGAAGAAGAAAGATGGCTTATAGTGGCAGGCATACGCTGCACCAAGAGATCAATTCCTGAATTCTTGACTCCTTCAAGAAGAAGCCATCCCCATGTGGAGCCAACATTAGCCCCCCTATGAAATTTTGACAAGCAAATAGGGGGCTAAATTGTTGAGTCTTCAGGAATCCGTTTCGGTGAAAACACAGTCTCCTTAGGCCTCCATGCCTTTTTAGCCTTTGGAAATATATCCCTTACTGCTTGGAGTCCCCTTTCGAAGCCTCTCTGTTTGTGAAGAAATGCCAAAAGACCCCCTTCTTCCCTCTTATTTCATTCCCCAAAGCCCTTGGTTTCTCTCCCCTTTATTCCCCCTTCTTCCCCATTTACTCCTCAAATCCCCCAAGATCCCTTCTAATTTCTTCCCAGCCCTTTGTTTTCCCTTTTCTCCCCTTTATTCCTCTGTCGTTTCCCTTTAAACCCTTAAAATCCATGTAAAAGGCTAAAACCCACTCCCCGGAAGCCTTATTATAGGCCTAAGCCCCTTCCCAGCTAGCCCCTTCAACCACTTCCCCACATGTGCCTACTGTGGCTGGGACCAAGTGCTTAAGTCCGGCGCTAATCGCAATGCGGAACTGTCGGCGGGAGGCCAAGCCCTTTGTGACAACAAAAACCCCGATGCGATTGTTTTAACACGTAAAGGTCCCCGCTCCGTCTGAGCGTTGATCCGATCGGATCCTAGCAGTGTCAGCTAATCGCAAGCCCCCACTTGTCCATATTGGTTTTATGTTAAGTCCGCCCCAGATTGAGACCTTCCGATTTGATCTCGGCCGTCCATGTGTTTCAGCGATCCAACGGTCCCTGCCGCCTTGATCATATGCCCCTCCAGATGGTCTTCCCCCGCGTGCAGTCTTGCGATCAAGCGGCCCTCCCTTGATCGCAAGTCCTCTACTCCTCCTCTTGGGTGCGTGCCTGGAATTCGTCTCCACCGTCCATTCTTCCCCTTGGTCCGACGGTCGCGCTGTCGCAGACGCATCCGATCACAATCGCAAGACGCATTGGCACCACCCCGATTGAAGCCTTAGATTTAATCTTAACCGTCCGTTTTCATGCGATCCGACGGTCCTCCGCCCGATCGCTGATCCCCTCAGGTGTGTTCTCCACCACAGCCTGATCTCCCGAGTCGGATCAGCGGCCCGGCGCTCGCTCGTACTCAGGTGCCATTCGCAAGTCCTTACGTTCGCCTCCGGGTGCATGTGGCAGTCCATTCTTCGGATCCAACGGATGGCACTTTGTCAGCTGTCTTCGCTGTTGACCCTTCTTTCTCCCCTTGGTCAGGATCAGGCCGTCCATTTGATCAATCCGATGGCTGGGCGCTTAATCTCCTTGCACCCCCAGATCCACTTCTCCCATTGATCTAGCTGATCACTTGGCCAGCATCATCCGCAGGCCCTCATTGCAATCAATCTCGTTTCTTAGGCCCGTTGGTCAGGTCAGTTGAATCGTGGCCCCGTCTGTTCCTCCCAAATCGGACGTTAGAGTTTTTGTCGCCCTCGCCTCCCATCCCGGCCCCTATTGGCCTTTCAGCCTTGTTTGTTGGTCATTTCTTTGTAATTAGCCCAAACATGAACGTTGGGGTTTTACACCTATGAGTCAGTTTCCCTCGCTCCCTCTATTCTTTTTCCATTGATTCTCCATTCTGCCTCCTTCCGCCTCCACTGCATTTCTCCGCCACCTTGCACCAGAGTTCTTAACGGAGTTTATTTTATGATGCGAAACTGACACGGAGAGGCCATTCGGCCGACGTGGCGGCTTGACAGGATTTAAAAAGGGGTTAATGACTATTGTTGATTTAATTAATGTTAACCTCGCAAGTCAAAGGATTGAAGCTCGGTTCGAAATAAACTTTGACACGCCATATTGCGCCCACTAGCAGTCTCTCCGAAGTACACCTTCCTACGAGTTCTCGTGCCTCCTCGAGCCGTAAGCAATTAAATACGCTAGCGAGCTCCTTCAGGCGGGTGGTGAGCGTTGTGAGGTATGGAGCGCCTTATGTCTTTAATCCATGTCATTCATTTCGGAAAGCTGACGCGAGCCCAAGCTCCGGAAAGGACTCCGATTAGAAATATCAGAGTTAATTCCTGACCCCTAGAGCCTCCAAAACGATCTGCAGTACTCAAAGCGCCGCATAAAGCCATTAAACGATGGGCGTGAACATATGCATTCGGCTTAATATGAATCTCATTTAAGTAGAGTCTTACGCCTCATTTCTTTCTCTTCTCCTATAAAATCCTGGGCAATTGTGTTGGTTGTTGTTAGATGTGGTGTGCCAGCATTTTGACGTCCCGAGCCAAGTTTCTCATTGTATGAGTTGTATGATAGGTACAGAGAAATATGATGTATTCGGGCTGAATGTAAAAGCTTTGGGCGATGATGTACGATTGGTGTTGTGTTTAACATGATCGCCAGTTTCATTGGATCCTAATCACTACGGTTGGTGATACTTCTTATCTACTGTGTTTATTTCCATTTCATTTCATGTTCTTTTGGTGGTATCCCGAATGCATGATATAGATTTACCCTTGTTAGGTACCTTATATCCCGGCTCTCTGCAGTCTTGAATGTTTCACCCGCTCATATGTGTGTACGGAATATTGTTTTTAATTGACTAAACCTGATGTAGTGGATGATTATTGCCTACTCTACGTGTCACCAGTTAGTAAAATCGGTATTCGAGGATGTTTTTGTTAAGATTTAATTGAAGAGGTTAGGAACATTGGGAGGTGTAAAGCACAGCCAGGCACTCTTCATAACCTTCCCTTCCATATAAACCTTTTTCAGAATCCCTTGTGTTGCCTATGGTTTTGTCAGCAGGCACTGGAGTTAAATGACCTGCAGCTGATCTATAGACAGAATCAGATGGCTTTCCATCTTTCATTCTCATCACTTAGTGTTCCATCCCTGTCCGGTCTTTAAGATCCAAATGCTTTAGATTGCTTCAAGCCCAATGAAGCTTACGCATCCCAGACATAAGTAAATCCTTTCTTAGCTCCATTGCCCAATGGCCTTGATATTCCTGAGTTATCTATCTTTGTCTAGCTTCCTTCTTTTGTCTTGTCTTATGGTGAAACCTTCCTTCACGATTCTCAACAGCAAACTCAAACAATCAAAACCAACCAAACTTGAGCCCATAACCGGCCTAAAATCATAATTGAGAACTTTACGGACATATATCCTTGGATAATCATAGAGAGATCCCTCTACTTGGACCTAGGAGGGCTGATCCTAAGGTCTGAAAGTGGTTCTATGTTGTCATCTTTTGGTCTGCAGCAGCACTGAAAGCCAAAACATGGGAACCCCAACATTACATATAGAAGTCCTACCAAAGGAACACGAAGATAGAGTTTGAGCTAAAGGAGGATAGATCAAACTCTACAACAGAAGAAGATTGAAGGAAGGCCTGGCTTGACTTTGAGAAGACCGGTTCGGAAAGAAGGCAGCTTGAGTATATAGTCCATGCCTTTTTGTGGGGTTTTGCCTTAACTATAGCGGTATTAGTCCCGAACTTTCGGGGAGAGCGGTAGACTCGAGAGGATGGAAAACTGCGGAAGGAGGCCATGGTTGATGAAATATCTTTGTGCCGCCAAAAATGAGGCATGGGATGCAGGGTTTATGGGAGTTGTGGGTGGAAGGAAGCCCATTGGGAGCAAATGGGTGTTTAAGAAGAAGAAGATAGATGTAGAGGCAAGGTGGATAACTACAAAGCTCGAGTTGGTAGCCAAAGGTTATTCCCGAGGTCTTAGAAATTGATTTCGATGATATTTTTTCTCTGTTGCCAAAGTTACTTCTATTAGATTACTTTTATGCGGTGTTCTTTCTTGCATTTGATTTTGAGATAGAGCAGATTGGATGTGAAGATAGCATTTTTTCACGGGGATCTAGAAGAGAGGGAGATCTACATGAAGCAACTAAAAAGTTTTATGGTGAAGGGTGAGAAATGGTATGCGAGGTTGGAAGAAGTCTCTGTATGGGTTGGCAGTCCTGGATGTGGTATCAAAATTTGATACCTATATACAGGACTTGGCTTCACCGAAGCAGGAGGATCTTGTGTTTATTTTAAATTAATTGGTGACCATGTTATTTATTTGGTCTTGTATGTGGATGATATGTTGTTGATTGAAAATGGCAAAGAAATTATCAAGATTTGAAGACCCAACTTTTCTCCAAATTCGACATGAAGGATCTTGGTGTTGCAAACTATATTTTGGGCATGGAAATTAAAGAGAGATCGCGCAAGAGAAGCTGCGGTTAAACCGGTATTATGTCGAGACTATGTGCAGGGTTCAATATGCGGATAGTAAACCGTGAATGTTCCCTATTCCTGTAGGGGCAAAGTTGTCTGTTGAAAAGTGTCCGAGACACGAAGAAAGGAGGATATGTCAAAGTGTTCCATATACAAGTACGGTAATTATTCAAAACTTTAATTCTATTGTTTGTTGTTATAACCAAGGATACAACATAATTCATTCTAGATGAAAATTAAAACAAAAAACTATGTGTTCTTCATTTCAACAGTAAATGGGTTGACAAAAAGGAAAACATCTAACAAAAATTTTGGATAATCAAAAAAATAAATAAAGTTGTTTGTTGACGGGATGAAAAATAGTGACAAAGTGTTATGTAAGTAATGTGCATTCAACAATTCTTTTCCAACTATGCTTGAGGTCAATGTAAAACATTCATTGTACACAATGTTTGACAACAATTGTGTATTGTGATTTCTTACGCATATAAATATATCTAATTATAAGTGGCAAGGTAATCAACATACTCAATGATAAAAAGCGAGACTATAGTAATCACTTCATATTTCACTATACTAAAGTGTAGCATATATCTTACCATTCACTAATGAAAGCCCAAAGTCACATGTATGCTTGCTCACTAATGAAAGCCCACAAAGTAACTTTGTAGGTCTTGAACCTACATAAGTAATCAATAATAATTTGAATCGATCTGTTTTTTAACTTATAATTTTTCTCAAGTCACAAGTAAGTCTTGAAACCCATATAGTAACTAATAATCATTTGACTCCTACTCTATTGTAATTTACCTTAATTGATGCTTACTGCAGGATAGCAAACATGTGAGTTTCTCCCACTAATATGTCTCCTAGCTCTAAATACTACTTTTCTTTCTAGTCCTCTATTTGTTCGGAGTTCAATTCTTTTTTCCCGACCTTGTTCTTTCCAGTATTAAATAGTTCCTACCCACCATGTATCCACTAGAGACATTTTTTAAACTCAAAGAGTCAAAAATGAAGATGGTAACATTCAAAGTACTCAAGTGTCTAATTTCACCTAAACATTAAGACCAATAAATTCACTTAATTTTTAATTCAATTTCAACCTTTGATTTTCCTCTTTTGTTGCCCCAGTCAAACGGCTCATCTCATTTTATTTTGAGTGGATCACATTAGATTGATAGGAAACTTGAGAGGTAGATTCAAAAGTAAAAAAATGGATTGCGGTAGTCAATATTCATTTTCTAGTCTCTCCCGAGTAATGAATTGATATATGGAAAAGAACATAATTCATCGAATCGGTTCATATTAATCCAACAAAAGCTTTACTTTGGATAAAAAGGTAAAAGAGCTTTTTTTAGATTTAAATAAAAAGATATATATATATATATTCATTTATATTAGAATATTAATATATATTGAAATATTACACCAAAAATTACATATTAATAAATATTTTAAAATGCACATATTAAAAATTTCCATAAAAACAAATTTCAAAACACCATACTATCACATAAAAACAAAGATTTCCTCTTAACTAGACATTATAGCCAAAATTATAAAATAATAAGGACATGCCAAAATGTATATCCATGTTACATATGAATCAATGCACTACAAAACACATGTTCCTAACTATGAATACTAAAGAAAAATAAAACAACTATGTGATAAATTTATAAGAATGTATCTAAAATTTAACTATATTTCACACTGTAGAGCCTAAATTATAAAATAATGAGGACATGCCAAATTGTATATCCATTTTACATATAAATCAATGCACTCCTAACTATGAATAGGAAATAAAAACAAAACATTAATGTGATAAATTTATAAGAATGTATATAAAATTTATCTATCTTTCATGTGCGGGGGCCAAAATTGTAAAATAATAAGGACATGCCAAAATGTATATCATGTTACATATAAATCAATGCACTACAAAAGACATGTTCCTAACAATGAATAAGAAAGAAAAAACAAAAGAGTAATGTGATAAATTTATAAGAATGTATATAAAATTTATCTATATTTCCACTTGTAGAGCTTTTAACGGTTTTACGGTTATTCACCCATTGAGAAAAGAAGTGCCCTACAACTCACAACAAATAGTTGATATAGATGTTGTTCATTTTGATTATAGCCCTACTATACCTTTACCTTTTCATTCCTACGGTCATGCATTTTGTTTTCCATTATGCATTTGGATGTGTAGACATGCACCCCCTTCCCTAACAAACACATGCTCTAAGTATTTAATCCTATATTCCAAATCTACTTAAATGGAAGGAAATATTTTAGAAAAAATAAAGTATATCATCAACATAAATTTTTTTTAAAGTAAATAGAGGAATTTCTTAAATTAATGATCATGAAAATGGTTAAACAATAGAGATAAACATTTTCCTTCAACTTGTCCACATTAGTTCTTGAGTTAACACATGAGCTTGAAAATATCATAAAAAAGTAACAAATCTATAACACATAAAAAGGGGAGGATAACACACCCTTTCCTCAATCCTTTCTCTAGTTTTATTAACTCAGTGGTCTAACTTATCAAAAAACCAATATGCATATTATTCATTAAAACAAGATGCATATTAAATCCTTTATAAAGTTTCCAGAGAAAAAAACCATATAATATCACAATGTACAAAATGTACAAAAAATCTAAGATCCATGATATCCAAGAAAGATACCATTTAATATTACATTATTTTCATCATTCATTTTTTCTAAACAAAATCTATCCCTATTGTCAAAAAAACCTAACTTTCAATACCATCTACTGCTCTGCGCAAGGGAGTCTTAGCTTGTAATCGATTATGATTTGCCTCGTGGCTCTTGCTCTTTTTCTTTTCTTCTATGGGGTCTTCTTAGTTCTTTGGAGCTTGTGACACTTATTCTTCTAACAACTCCTCCTTATCTATAGCAAGCTCATCTTCAATTTCATCTTCAATGACAATAGGCTCCTTAAGCTTGGGATTAAATTTAGATTTAAACCCGGCCTTAGTTTGTTTGTGGCCCCTGGTTATTGGTCTCCTTGCATAATATGTTTGTCTAGTAGCTTGTTTTTTTAACCTTGTTATGTTTTTCCTTTGTTTTTCCAATAGCTTGTTTCTTTCCCCTGTTAGGTTTTTCTCTTGTTTTTCTAGTAACCCCTTGACTACTCGGCCTCTTTAGTAAAAAAATTATTCTTCTTATACCTTATAGGAAAGGTGTTGGGAAAAATGCTCGAGAGGGGGGTGAATCAGGTATTCTAAAAGCTGAACAATTTTTTCTTTCTTAATGCATCCAATCATGTACGTTCGGCTATCTTATTATATTTTTTACTTAGAGCATTGCATCGGATAAGCATTAAGCATGAACGGTAGAACAAAGCATCAAACATGAACTACACATATGGACACCGGGATTTAAAGGTGGAAACAAAATTTGGGAGAAAACCACCGCTGCTTTGCAATATCGAGTCTTCAATATTTTATTATAGA
Source organism: Pinus albicaulis (assembly GCA_034641835.2). Taxonomy (NCBI): domain Eukaryota; kingdom Viridiplantae; phylum Streptophyta; class Pinopsida; order Pinales; family Pinaceae; genus Pinus; species Pinus albicaulis. Next base: position 548,454,901 of record CM076569.1, read on the forward strand.
GAAAACTTCTTACAATATATCTTGGTCGGAGACTCATACCAACACGAAGGCACCCACCGCATAAGGCTACAACCTTCTCTCGTTTACCATCTTCTTCTAGAAGGGAGCTACAACCCCACGACCGAAAGCTTCGACCTTCGACACCACTTGTGGACCTCGTTTCATTAATTTTCGTATGGATCACACTGCAGTAACAACCCGAGTTTTCGGAAAATGTATGCATTCGACATCCCATTTGGCTTTACGGATAAAAAATCTTCATCATACATGCGTTAGCTCTTCATTGATTCTTCTATTGAATGAATCCCAGATTCATTCTTTCGATGGGTGCAACATGGACTCGTAATTATCGATTAAGCACGTCGTCTGTCCATATAGATATTCCTTAGAGGAATTCGCTCTTCTTCGCGCTTGACTCTCGCATCTCGTCATTTTCGAATAATGATCTTTGCCCTTTATATAGTTCTTTCCTTTCTCAATACCATGAGTCTAAAACCACTCAACTGCTAATGGTATGCCTTTGTCAATATTCCCTTTAGTTTGTCCCCAAGGCTTTTCAATTTCCTAAATTTATTTCATTCAAACGAGGAAATTCAAATTATCTATGTGCGCCAAGCCTTTGACCCAAAGTTTAACCCTTCGGATTTTATAAACAATATTCAATGCTTTTCCATATGCAAGTGTCTTGTTGATGTGGTGAGTTCATGGCGGAATAGCCATACATCTCAATCGTTTTGTATTAATAATTGAGCCAATCCAATTTGAAACCCCAATCTTTGTCTCTGCCATATAATATTATAAACATTAACGTGCCACCGACTCATCGAGTAATATATAAATCCATATAACCTTTCGGGTTCTTCAAATAATATTCAATCTTCAACTGCGGGCCCACATCGCGAGTTGGTGGATCGGCGGTGTCAAACAAAACTTGCGATTGCGATTGATCAGCTGGACGCGATGACCAAATAAAACATGGATCATAGCGCAATCGGGTCCTTTGAACAAATGCAATCGGGGCACACCATGGAAAAGTTCCGATTGCGATCGAGGACATGGATGTGATTGGCACATATTAACTCCGAGCATATAACCGGATCGGGTTCGCCACTTCAATCGCGACATATTACAAAAGGTATGCGATCAATCGGAAAGTTCCGATTGCGATTAAGATCCCGGACGCGATTGAATCTATTAATTCCATCGTATAACACCATCGGGTCCACCAATTTCAATATGCAATCGGACCCAACACTAAGCGCTTCCGATTGCGATTGGGAACTCGGATGCGATTTGCAATAAACTAAGGCATATAACTCGATCAGAGTCCGGCCTTGATCGGAGCACATAACAAAACTCCGTTGATTGAACCTTGCGATTCAAGACGTGCGATTCCATTAAAACATTGCCACGTGGTCAAGTGGACCCACGGGCCTCGGCTATTGGTAGGGGCGATTTATAATGTAACATTTGGTTGTATTGTGTACAACCGTTCCACTATGGAACACCGCCACATACACAAGACATTTTTATGTATCATTTACATTGCAATTTGCGATTGCGATTGGATCGCATCGCATCGCAGACTCCATATCAACAAGACACTACTTCACCAAAATAACTTGCGATTCCGATTTAGAGCTTAAGTGGTGGGGACCACTTGTCCCGCCAAATCGAAATAAAGGACTTCCGCTGTTTAATTAAATTTTATGACTTTGTCTTGAATGACTCTGCTTCTCCTTAAATTAAATATAAGGGAATATCTTCGCTCCACTTTGTCAAACGGCTCTGCCCATCACATTATTTCTCTTCTTTCATTTGTGACTACGGCCCATAAAGATTTAATTCTCCTTCAATGCAATCGCTTATCTCCGTAAATGTATTCTTCCTCTCGAGCTTTCTTTCGCTGATCATTGATCTCTCGCAATTCTCACTGTTCTTTGATTTCCCATGCCTTTGCCACATCCTTTTCCATCAATGACAATATTCCAACAATCTCCCCCTTTGGCATTGATGGAAATACTCTTCCTCGATGACCTTAGACTCCCTTTGTTGCTTTTTCCTCCCCCTTTGACATCAATGGCAAAGAGTTTGATCAAGAAGCCAAGCTCCCCCGAGATCATGCTTTGCATCTTCATAATATGACCAATGATTCATCCTTTACATATGACCAATGCTCCCCCTGAGCTCGTGCGATCAGAGATGTCCGACGGCACCTCACAACCAATTCTAAGCTACGTAATTAAGTAGACCTGAACCTCCCGCATGGCAGTAGACTACTCCCTGGCTTTCGATCGAGATATTCGAATGCTTCCCCGGGTAGAGGTTTGGTAAATATATCCGCAACTTGTTCTTTCGAGGAAACATATTCTAATTTCACCTTTTGCTCAAGCACTTGTTCTCGTAACAAGTGATATTTGATGGGAATGTGCTTGGTTTTGGAATGCATAACGAGATTCTTTGAGATACCGATTGCACTTGTATTATCACACATAATGGAGATAGGGAGTGAACATTTGATTTGAAAATCTTGTAGGGTTTGCATCATCCAAAGAAGTTGAGTGCAACATGATGCTCCATCCACATATTCAGCACTGTCTGTAGATAATGCAATGGAGCTTTGCTTCTTCTTGAACCAAGATACTAACCGGGGCCCCATAAAGAATGCACCACCACTAGTGCTTTTTCAATCATCAATACTTCCGGCCCCAATCTGCATCGGTGTATGTATGAAGAGTAAGTTCGACATTCTTTGGGTACCATAGTCCAAAATCTTGAGTTCCTTGTAGATATTTGAATATTCTTTTCACGACTTGAAGATGAGACTCTTTTGGATTAGCTTGGAATCGTCCAACAATCCCGACTACATGCATGATGTCCGGTCTTGTCCCAGTGAGATAAAGTAGACTTCCTATCATAGATCTCGTATTCTCGGTTGATTTACGGTGGGGGAATCATCATTAGAACCCGAGATTACATCCGGTTATCATTGGTGTACTTACTGTGTTTGCAATTTTCCATGCCATACTTCTTCAGGATTTGCTTGAGGTACTTTTCTTGTGATAAGAATATACCATCTGTTCCTTGTTGCACTTGCAGGCCGAGAAAAAATGTTAGTTCCCCAAGTAAAGACATTTCAAATTCTTGCTACATATCGAAGCAAATTTACGACTCATAGACTCTTTATTACTTCCAAAAATGATATCAACGACATATACAACCACAATCAATAATTTTTTCATTTTCAGTTTTTGTGTATAAGTTGTTGTCGTAGACCCCCTTTTGAAAATCCTTGTTGATGAAGATATTTGTCAAGAAGATAGTACCATGCCCTTGGAGCTTGTTTGAGACCATATAGAGCCTTCTTAAGTATACAAACAAGTTTTTCATCATTTCCCAAAATGAATCCCTCTCGTTGTTCTATATAGACTTCTTCTTCTAGATCGCCATTGAGAAAAGCAGATTTAACATCCATTTGATAAACTCGATTTGTTGGAAGCTTGAATAAGCAAGAAACATTCTTATGGCTTCAAGTCGCTACGGGAGCAAAGGTTTCTTCAAAGTCTATACCTTCTTGTTGAGCATACTCCTTGCAAACAAGTCTAGCTTTATTTCTTATAACATCCCCATTCTCATTTAACTTGTTTTTGAATATCCATTTAGTTCCAATGACATTTTTTGTCATGGGGTTTTTGGTACTAATTCCCAAGTGTGATTCTTTTCAATTTGATCGAGCTCTTCATTCATGGCTTGAATCCAATGATCATATTTGCTTGCTTGACTAACACTGTGAGGTTCAATAGTGGACGAAATGCCGGATTGCTAGAAGCTCCCATAAGAGTTCTTCTTGTTTGTACACCCGATCCCTTTTCTCCCAAAATTTGAGATTCTGGATGATTCTTTTGAACATATCACGGAGGGAGCCTTTTCGGACAAACCATCTTCGAGTTCTTCACCGGGTTCACTATTTGTATCATTACTATTTGATGTAGAAGGATATGTGTCATCATCATCTTCATCTCGTAGTTTTCTTTTTCTTCTTTTGGAGTCGTAGAAGACTCATCGATAACAACACCAATACATTCAACAATCTTCCGAAGTCTTTTATTGTAACATTTATAGGCCCTACTCCTAGAGGAGTATCCAAGGAATATCCCTTCATCTCGCTCTAGGTTCAAACTTGCCAAGTTTTTTCATCATTATTCTTGATGAAGCATTTGCTTCCAAAAAATTCTAAAATGCTTTATAGTGGGAGGATTACCATACCAAAGTTCATATGGAGTTTTATCACTATTTACACGAACATGTGCCTTGTTGAGAATGTTCTATCGTTTGTATGTGCTTGCTTCTCCCCAAAATATGTCGGGGTGTTCCCGAGAATCATCGAGCATAGCTCTAGCCATTTGTTGAACCTGTTTCTATTCATTCTTTTCGCAACACCATTTTGTTGTGGAGTGCCCAGCCTAAAACTCGTCTTTTTATGCCATGTTGTTCACAAAATTCAAGAAATTCATCTCGATGTATATTCTCCTCCTCGATCAGATCGAGACACTTGATTTTTAGATCTAATTCATTCTCAACTAGTGCTTTGAAGATCTGAAATTTCTCAAATGTTTCATCTTTGTGTTTTAGCGACCCAATCCAACACATTCTAGAAAAGTCATCAATGAATAAGATATAGTATTCTTCACCACGCGGTGACTTTTTTTCTCATAGGTCCACATATGTTAGTATGGATAAGTTCAAGAGGCTTACTTGATGATCCTTCCTTGTCATTAAATTGTACTTTCTGGTTTGCTTACCGAATTGGCGGGATTTACATATGATATTTTTCGGGTAGAGAAATATTGGGAAGATCACGAACAGCCTTGAGTCCGCTTGATTTGTTGAGTTGAGAGAAGCTAAGATGCCCCAATCTTCTATGCCATAGCCAATTTTCTCGAATATTTACTCAAATAGCATTGTTCTTTGCAGTTCTTCAATATATATAGGTTGTTTGGAGTTCTTTTCCCTTTTATAATTGCTTTACCCGTATCAAGATCACGTACCACACATTCTTTTGAACTAAAGACAACTTCAATTCCTTGATCACACATTTGACTTACACTTAACGAAAGTTATGCTTTAATCCATCCACATACATTACTTCATTAGCTTTCACATTTTCTTTTAGAAAAAACGGACCCTTTTCCTTTAATGACCGCAGGGAGTATCATTTCCAAAAGTAACCTTCTTTTCCTTTTCTAGAGCATTATATGCAAGAAGTTTGTCTTTATCATTTTGTCATGTGTCTTGAGCATCCACTATCAATGTACCATTGGTTTTCTTCATCTTCCGCAAATAACGCTAGGCCACAATTTTCAACCTCGTAATTCCTTCTTTTTTCCATACTTTTGAGCTTGAAGGGACATGTTCTTTTAGGTGAACTTTGCTCCCGCATTCGGATTCTTCATGGCCAAAGTTATTGCGGTAAGCACATTCAACTTCATTTTGTAGAGGAGAGAAGTTGTTATAAGTGTTCTTCTTTGATTCAATGTCCATTCTCTTCTTTCTTACTTCTCTTGTCATGATAGTTTTATATGCAACACATTGAACATCTTTATGACCAAAATTGTGACATGAGAAACATTTTTCCATTGACGTAGAAATTTCTTCGATCATGAAATCTTCTATTTGAATTTACCTGCTGGTTAGTGTTCCTTTGAAGAGTATTCGAGTTGAAGTTCCTTGACTTGAGCTGATCATGCTTTACCTGTGAGGAATCTTTATCCCTTTGCTCGAGTTGCGGAATGTTGCAAACCGGTTATAGCAGCTTTTAGATAGTTTGGTGCGTGAAGCTCGAGAAGTTTCTCCGGTATATCCAAGACCCTGTCCTTATAAAAGGAGAACGTTGTACCTTGATAATTTCATCCAAGGTTTCAAATCCTTTAGCAAATCTAAGATTCAGAATCTTTACTTTCTCAAGTTCTTTTCTTAGACTTACCACTTCACATTCTAATTTTTCATTATGCTTCTTCTCTTCTTCAATCGATTTTTCAAAGTCTCTATGATTATTTTTACTTTCTTCTAAGCATATTTTGAGTTGATTTTTTTTCATTAAGAAAATCATTGTCTTCTAGAGCATCCATAAAGGTATCCTTTTCTTCTTTAGAATCATTTTTCGAAAGCCATAAGAAGTCTAAGATCTTGTTCACCTTCTTCCTCACAATCGGATAACCCATCACTTTGTCTTCATGAGTATAGTAACTTTTTCTAGAGCTAGACCGGTTCTTATTTCTTCTTGCTACTTCGTTTCCTTTAGCGAGTGTTTCTTTGTAAGGACACTTAGCAGCATAATGACCAACTCTTCCACAACAAAAGCATTTGAAGGAAGCTTACCTCTAAAGCCAGTCTCGTGCCAAGTTGAAGTTTCTTTACGAAGTTTATCTCATCTTCTTCGAGACATATCCCTGATCCTTACGTTATTTGTACTTCCTTCCCTTTTGTAGAAGTTCTAAAGATCGCTTCTTTGACTTCGAGATGGTCCTCCTCTTCTCATTTCATATGCGGTTAGTATGCCATGAAGTTGTACCACGGTAAGATTTTGAAGATCCCGCTTTTCTTCAAGAGTCGAAACTTTTTGACTCAAATTTTGCTGTTAGAGATCTTAAAATTTTCTCAACCAATGTAGATTCAGTTATTGTTTCTCCCAGATTCCTCATGCGATTTACAATATCATCAAGACGTAGAAAGAAATTTGCAATGATTTCTTCATTAAGCATTGCAAATTTAGCACTTTTTACCTTTGCATCACCTTCATAGCTTAGAATGATTTTGTCCCATATTTCCTTTGCAGTATTCAGCTGCATGACTTTGACAAATTATGATTCAGTGAGACTTCCCAATAGAGCATTGACCGCCTTTGCATTAGTTTCATAGTTCTTTCTTTTAGTTGGATCCGTTGGCACTGTAGCTGGATATTGATATCCTTGTTCAAAAATTTCCCATACATCTGCTCCTAGAGACTAAAGGTAGGACCTCATCCTTGTTTTCCAAAAGATTAAGTTGTTTCCGTTGAAGAGAGGAGGCCCGATAGATGCTTTGTTCCATCTTGATTGCTCATTTTGATTGATCTTCCTTCTAGCGACTAAGCTTTTTCGAGAAGGACCTCGTTTCGATACCAATTGTTGGGAAAAATACTGAGAGGGGGTGAATCGGTATTTTTAAAGTCTGAACAATTTTTCTTTCTTCATCGCATCCAATCATGTACGTTCGAGCTATCTTATTATATTTTTTACTTAGAGCATTGCATCGGATAAGCATTAAGCATGAACGGTAGAACAAAGCATCAAACATGAACTACACATATGGACACCGAGGATTTAAGGTGGAAACCCAATTTGGGAGAAAACCACCGGCTGCTGCAATATCAGTCTTCAATATTATATTATAGAGAAAACTTCTTACAATATATCTTTGGTGCGGACTCATACCGACACGTGAGCACCCACCTGCAGTAAGGCTACAACCTTCTCTCGTTTACCCAGCCTTCTTCCGGAAGGGAGCTACAACCCCGATCGAAAGCTTCGACCTTCGACACCACTATGGACCTCGTTTCATTAATTTTCGGACTCGATCACATAGCCGCAACCCCGCATTTCAGAAAATGTATGCATTCGACATCCCGTTTGGCTTTACTGGATCAAAAATCTTCATCGGACATGCGTTAGCTCTTCATTTATTCTTCTATTGAATGAATCCCGGATTCATTCTTTCGATGGGTGCAACATGGACTCGTAGTATCGATTAAGCACGTCGTCTCGTCCATACGGATATTCCTTAGAGGAATTCGCTCTTCTTTCGCGCTTGACTCTCGCACATCTGTCCTTTTTCGAATAATGATCTTTGCCCTTTATATAGTTCTCGCCTTTCTCAATACCATGAGTCTAAAACCACTCAACTTGCTAATGGTATTCCTTTGTCAATATTCCCTTTAGTTTGTCCCAGGGGCTTTTCAATTTCCTTTAATTTATTTCATTCAAACGAGGAAATTCAAATTATCTATGTGCGCCAACCCTTTAACCCAAAGTTTAACCCTTCGGATTTTTATAAACAATATTCAATGCTTTTCCATATGCAAGTGTCTTGTTGATGTGGTGAGTTCCGCAAGCGGAACAGCCATACATGTCAATCGTTTTGTATTAATAATTGAGCCAATCCAATTTGAAACCACAATCTTTGTCTCTGCCATATAATATTATAAACATTAACATGCCACTGACTCATCAGTAATATATAAATCCATATAACCTTTTGGGTTCTTCAAATAATATTCAATATTCGACTCTGGGCCCACATCGCAGTTGGTGGATCGGCGGTGTCAAACAAAACTTGCGATTGCGATTGATAAACCGGACGTGATGACCAAATAAAACATGGCTCATAGCGCAATCGGGTCCTTTGAACAAATGCAATCGGGGCACACCATGGAAAAGTTCCGATTGCGATCAGGACATGGATGCGATTGGCACATATTAACTCCAGCATATAACCGGATCGGGTCCGCCACTTCAATTGCAGCATATTACAAAAGGTATGCGATCAATCGGAAAGTTTCGATTGCGATTAAGATCCCGGACGCGATTGAATCTATTAATTCCATCGTATAACACCATCGGGTCCACTAATTTCAATATGCAATCGGACCCAACACTTAAGCGCTTCCGATTGCGATTGGGAACTCGGATGCGATTTGCAATAAACTGAGGCATATAACTCGATCGGGTCCGGCCTTGATCGGAGCACATAACAAAACTCTGCCGATTGAACCTTGCGATTCAAGACGTGCGATTCCATTAAAACATCGCCACGTGGTCAAGTGGACCCACAGGCCTCGACTGTTGGTGGGGGCGATTTATAATGTAACATTTGGTTGTATTGTGTACAACCGTTCCACTATGGAACACTGCCACATCCACAAGACATTTTTATGTATCATTTACATTGCAATTTGTGATTGCGATTGGATCGCATCGCATCGCAGGACTCCATATCAACAAGACACTACTTCACCAAAATAACTTGTGATTCCGATTTAGAGCTTAAGTGGTGGGGACCACTTGTCCCGCCAAATTAGAAATAAAGGACTTCCGCCTGTTTAATTCAATTTTATGACTGTCTTGAATGACTCTGCTTCTCCGTAAATTAAATCTACGGGAATATCTTCGTTCCACTGTCAAAACTGCTCTGCCCATCACCTGTTAATTCTCTTCTGTGATTTGTGACTGCGGCCCATCAAGATTTAATTCTCCTTCAATGCACTGCTTATCTCTGTAAATGTATTCTTCCTCTGAGCTTTTCTGCTGATCATTGATCTCTGCAATTCTGCTGTTCTTCTGTTTCCCATGCCTTTGCCACATCCTTTGCCATCAATGACAATATTCGAACAAAAGGGGTGTCCTAGTGTCCTCCTCGACTATTGTGCCTTCTTTTTCAATTCATGGGTGTACAACAACTTGATCAAACCAAGGTGGTATACATCATGTGGGTACCAAACCCTCCTTTTTCTTGTAGAGGCCACCACCCTAAGAAAGATTTGATGAAGGTAAAAAGGCAAGTTCATCATGTTAAAACCAACCAGATGCACAAGAAATCACATATGATATAAGAAAATTTTGGGATAACGACCATCACAAGTCAAATAATGTTGAATATTCCTCATATGTTCAACCCATTATGGCTTTAGAATTCTTATGTACACCCCAAACACGGGGGCATCATTCACAAACCAATATTATATCACGTGCGTTCATATTGGGGTTTAAAAAGTCAAAAAAAAAAAAAAAACATTATATTGCCTATATAACTAGGCGTGAGTGGGTTTTTATTTATGATATAAAAATATAAATATTTTGAGGTAATTTTTATTATTTTTTTTGGCCAAGCGAGTAAGTGAAGCTGTGGGAAGGCAAAGAGCGAGGAGGAGGTGGGAGGAGAGGGTTATTGAGGTAAAATCAATTTTCTTGTTCGACTGTTATCATTCCACTATTCTGGTTCCTATCAACCATGGCAGAGGAGGTGGGAGAAGAGTGTTAGGGAGGTAATATCGCACTTAGACTGGCTTCGAATGGAGTCGACTAGAGGAGCGGGGTTAGCAAGGTATTCTCAGCTTTGACTGGCTTCGACTGCAGGTAGACTCGAGGAGCGGGGTTAGGCAAGTATTCTCACGGTATTCTCAGCTTCGATATATCACACAGAGGAGAGGGTTGGTTTGTGAGAGGGTGTTCGTCTTTAAATAATCTTAGAAAATAACTCCTAAGGACTAAATATCCATGAGGGATGCTTTCCCTTTGATTGATTTATGTGAGTTTTCCTTCCGATTCAGTAAGCGAACCTATTGAATCAGATTGAGAGTGACAGCCAGTCAAGCTAGAACTGTAAGGTCCCACCTTACCTACCATAATTATTATAGAGAAATATTATATTAAATCAAAATGCGATATTTTTTTTTTTTTAATTAATTTATTATTATTATTCTTTATTTTATTTTATTTTATTATTATTATTA